>PVKE010001940.1:0-90134 GCA_004027555.1 Craseonycteris thonglongyai
AAAAAAAAAACAAACACCAAACACTACATTAAAATACCATTTATGTTGAATATTGAGTTTTTTGATGCTCTCCCAAATTTTATGACTGAGGTTAATTAGTCCCTCACTGGTCTTACTCTAGTCATAAGCACTGACAGACTATTAGAAAGAAACAGACATGGAATAAAGGCCAAAATTACATGAAAAACTTCAAGAGGTGGTAGATGTGATAGAAAACATGACCTAATAGAGGGAACAAAAAAAAGACTAAAAATTTAAGAAAGAGATAAAGTAGCAGGTGATGAAAAGCTAACAGAGTTAAGTAGAAAGAAAGATTTTAAACCACACCACATCATAAGCAGCAATAAAGCAAATAAGGCTAGACGGGCATGGTGAACAGACTTGAGAAAAATACATAGTGAGAGGAAATATAATAATAAGTAGACAAAGATCAAGCAAATACTTTAAACTGGTATTTTGAAGATGAAAATGTAGCAAATGTAACAGACAAAATGTTCAACAATACTATCTTTTAATAAAATATTCAAGTTACAGATCAGAAAGGCATACTATGCCCAAGAAAAATAGACATAGAAAGAGTAAAACAAATACTTATTCTGTGAAGTCTAAGAATAAAGGAAATGCTATGGAACAACGTTTCTCAAGATCTTTGCATTATACTTCCCGCACTCCCCAAGAAAAAAATAGTTTCTACTTAGTGAGAGAAATTAAATACTAAGGAATAAAATTTTGCCCAGTTGATTTTTCTTGGAGGGTGATAAACTATTGTAATATCTAAGAATATTTCATTCTCCCAAGAACCACGTATTACCTCCACTGAGAAGGCATGCTAGAAGAAAGTCAACTACAGAAAGAAAAATGCATTAGGTGGACCTTGTTCTTCATTATGTCAAAATTCATTGCCAATGACAAAAAAAAAAAAAAAGATCAAAAAGTGAAATAGCACTTATATCACTGTCATGGTCTGTCTTAGGGCTGCTGTAACAAAATCACAGCCTGACTAGGTAGCTTAAATAACAGATTTCTTACAGTTCTGGAGGCTGGTAGTCCAAGATCAGGGTTTTAGCCTGGCAGGGTGCTTGGTGAGGGCCCTTTTCCTTGTTTGCAAATGGCTGCATTCTAGTGTCCTCATGGAGAAGAGAGCTCAATGGTCTCTTTTCACCCTCATAAGGGTGCTGATGATATCACTGGGGCTCCACTCTCATGATCTCATTTAAACACAAATACCTCCTGAAGGTTCTACCTCCAAATACCATCACAATGAGAACTAAGGCTTAAACACGTAAATTTTGGGAGGGCACAAACATTCAGCTCACAGCATCCGTTATTTATCAAAACAACCTTATAGGAACAAAAGAGACAAATCTATTTTAGTGTATAATACAATGAATATTTCCTTTTTCTGTCACAGAGGCATGATATTCTTCCTCAGAGGCAAAAACTGATGCACTGAATTGCAGTTATTATGAAGTATGAACGTTATATCCAAAAGTCAGGGGGAAAAATACTTCCCAGTAAATAAACAAACAAATCCAAAGTTGCCCCATCTAGTTCTAAGTTCCCCAAATAAGTAAAATCTCAAACCTTTCCTATAATTTACTGTCTGCCTAAAAATTTACTTTTGACTTCTGCAAAGATGATATCTGAAGATATGAGATGGTCTTAACAAATACAATATTTAAAAAACTCTGCTGTTTTTTCCTAATATGAATAGACTAGCTATAAACTCTATAATCTTAATTTCCCTCTTTAAGTATTTATACAATTTTTAATAGGGGAGCTAGTTCTTCTAAAGTCTGTATTCCCATGCAAAGCTTAATAAGTAAACTTCTGGGGAAGCCGGGATGGCTCAGTGAGTTAGGCGCTCACTTTGCAGCCCTGGGGACCGAGGATTGAATCCCGGCCCCGGTTCGTGCGGACCCATATGCTGCACTGGGGAGTGCCCCCAGTTCAGTTCTCACCTGGTGAGACCCCGGCCCAGTTCCTGCCCTGTGCAGCCCCGCGCCCACCTGTGGAATGAAACTATGTAGAAAAACTGATGATGTGCAACTATGGAGACTGTTTCGGGCCCTCCCCTCTTCTCTCTGTCTTTGACTCTGTATCTCTCTCTGTCAAAAACAATAAATAAATCTTAAAAAAAAAAAAAAGTAAACTTCTAAATGCTTTGATCTCTAAATTTTACTTTGATATTGCTTATTGGCTCACCCCATAATTAGCCTGCTCTTATCCATTATCTCAAAGGAACAAGTGGGGTTAAAAACAAAGGCAGGTTGAAAGTCTACATACAATATAGCAATAGTTCTTTTTTAGAAAAATATAGTACATTAGTTAAGTTTTCTACTCTCTCAGTTCTGTTTCCATAAAACTATATCTTACTCAACCTGAACTGTGGCACTACCAAAATATGTTGTAGTTTACGGTTTAAAATCTTTTAGGTTATTTCTAAAAATAACCTTTTTGCCCATGATATATAGTGCAAATAAGTTTGTAAAAGGTCATTTTAGTAAAAAAATTTATCTAATAAGATATCTCCAAAAAAAAAAAAAGTTGACTAGGATACCTACTCCATGGAATACCATACAGCTATTTTAATCAAGTTAATGTATGAAAAAAAGTACATAAAAGATGAACAGTACCTACCTTTAAATTGTATGATTAGAGCTAATTGTCTTCAATTGCTTACCTATACATTTTCTATAATTCACAATACTTTTGTTAAAGGTCAAAAAATTTGTTTTGAAAATATGTAGAACTTATAGTTAAATATGGTAGATTAAATATATTCACCTCCACTTACTCACCAAATCTCACTTAAATGATAAGAAAAGGCATTAAATGGGGATGCTGAGATAACTTAACAGGCTGAGTGCTTGCCGTGCAACCACAAGGTCTGGGGATCAAACCCCAGACCCAGTTTGTGCAAACCTATATGCTGAACTGAGGCACAACTGGTAACCCAGCCCTGGCAGCAAAGGTTCTCGCCCCCCATGCAGGAGGCCCCCAGTTTGGTTCCCTTCGGTTCCCATTCTGTGCAGTCCCACATTCACCTGTGGGGAATGAAACCATGTCACAACTAATGATGTTCAACTATGGAGACTGCTCTGGGTCCTCTCTCCTTCTCTTTCTCTCTCCAAAAAAAAAAAAAAAATCTTTAAATAAAAAAAGGCACTAAACTAGGACAAAAGAGATTTTGATTCAATTTTAGAAGATGCGGGGAAGCCGGGATGGCTCAGTGGGTTAAGCGCTCACTTTGTAGCCTCGGGGACCGAGGATCGAATCCCAGCCCCGGCCTGTGCAGACCCATATAATAAACTGGGGAGTTCCCCCAGTTCAGTTCTCACCGGGGTGAGACCCTGGCCCATTCCCTGCCCTGTGCAGCGCTGCACCCACCTGTGGAATGAAACTATGTGGAAAAACCGATGATGTGCAACTATGGAGACTGTTCTGGGCCCTCCCCCTTCTCTCTGTCTCTGTCTGTCTGTCAAAAACAATAAAAATAAATCTTTAGAAGATGGAAAAAAAGATGAGCAAATTGATATGTCACAGGCAAACAGGGAAACCTAAGTGCAACGGGGAGAGGAGAGGCTAAATAAATAGCAAGCTTACTTGTGCCAAAAAGCCACAGAAAGAACAAAAGGACAAGAATTAGTAATTTGAAGCTCCAGGTTCCTCTGAAAGTACAAACAAGACTGATTAAAAGTAAGAAATATTTAGTCTGCCTAGATACCATCACTAAAAATATGCTCAGTTGACATGTGATAAAAAAAACACCAGATAGGAATCAAGAAGGAGACTTGGGTTCTAGTCTTAACTCTGATACTTTGTGTTACAGGTTTAATTGTATGCTCCCAAGTTTATATGTTAAAGCACTAAACTAGTATACCTTCAACTGTGATTTTACTTGGAAAAAGGGTAACTGAGATGTAATTAGTAATTGTTAGGATGAGGAGGTCACCCTGGAGAACAGGGCCCTAATCCAATATAACTGGTGTCTGTATAAAAAGGAGATATTTGGACAGATACACAGAGACAACGCAATGTGAACATAAATGCAGAGATTGGGGTAAAAAACAACCAAAGAACACCAAAGATTGCCAGCCAATCACCAAAGACAACAGAAGGAACCAACCCTGATCCAGTCTGCTAGGCTCCAGAACTGTGAGACAATATATTTCGGTTCTTTAAACCAGTCTGTGGTACTTTGTTATGCCAACTCTAGCAAACTAATTCATTTTGTAATTATATAATGTGGAGTAAATTATTTCAATATTCTAGGTTCTACATTACAACAGGTATCCTCTTTAGTATTTTCCTTCTAAAACTTCTTACCAAGTATTTTAAATATTTCCTATTATATTCAAATTACAAATATTACATTATCAGAATTACATTCAAATTGTCTAAAGATGGAAGACAGTATTTCCAAATGAACTACTGAACAGATACTAGTTTCTCAAAGCATAAATCTTATTAGGATAAGATTCTTAATTTCTTTAGAAATTCAATGGCAAATGCACCTCAATTGAGGAATTATCAACTCATCTTATCTAGTGTTTTTATTTTTTTTAAACTATTTTTTTAATTTACTTTTATTGTTTTTGACAGAGAGAGAGAGAGAGAGAGAGATACAGAGACAGAGAGAGAAGTGAACTGGGGGAACTCTCCAGTTCAGCACATAGGTCCGCACAGGCTGGGGCCGGGACTCGATCCTTGGTTCCTGGCGCTGCAAAGTGAGCACTCAACCCACTGAGCCATCCTGGCCTCCCAGTGTTTTTATTAATACATGTTACATATGCCTTCTTCTCTTTCCTTGAGTTCTTATTAATATAGTTCAATATAGCAAGACTGCACGCTTGATAAAAGGCCAACTCTTTGGGTTTCTCATTAATCTGGAATTCCTTACATAAAGATTGTTCAGGGCGATACTCATCTTTGGTGATATCCAATTGGATGAATATTATTCTATAATATAATATTTTACTTTACAATTCCATACTCAAAAACTTTTTAGATATGACTACTTTTTGTTTGGCACTTTAAAATTTTTTAATTTATTTTTATGGCTCTCTTCAATTTTGAATACTTCCTTCTCTTGCTTTTATCTCTTTAAATTTGTCACGATTTTTCAACTACTTCTTTTCTACCCCTACTTGCCTAAAAGCTATTTGGCTTTAATTTTCTTTTTACTATAACAATAAAAATTGCTACTGCTTTTCAGTTTTCCTTCTGAAAATATTAAAACATAAAATTGGTGAATAAATTTCTCTATAACCAACCTATATTAAGTATAGGAATTTCATTCGTTTGGTAACTAATGAAGTTCTATAAGATACCTGGAATACAAAGTCAGATACCTAAGATGAGATCTGGAAATACTAAATTTGGGCATAACAATTCAAAAGACATTACTAATATTTATTTCGATGAAACCAAAAATACATACTTAATTCCAAAAACATCTTCTAATCTCAGTAACTACAAATAAACCACTTCTTTTATCTTCACAAAGGGATCATTAGCAGTTTAGGAAAATTGGTTGAAATATTAGCAATAAAATTTTAAACACAGTATAAAAAGGAATAGACAAACCAACTGAAGAGAGTCCAGAAACAACCTCAAATACACATAGAAAGGGGATGCTGGGATAGCTCAATAGGTTGAGTACTTGCTTGCCTTGCAAGCATAAGGTTTGGGATCAAATCCTAGCCCTGGCCTGTGCAAACCCCTATGCTAAACTGTGGTGCAACTGGTAACCACTGAAATGGTGGTAAAGGTTCTCCTTTCCCATGCCGAAGGCCCCTGGTTTGATTCCTGCCCTGCACAGCCACACATCCACCTGTGTGGAATGAAACTATGTCACAACTAATGATATACAACTATGGAGACTGCTCTGGGCCCCCAACAGTTTCTCTCTCTTTCTCTCATACACACCTTCTCTCAAACAATAAAATAGATCTTTATAAATAAAATACACATAGGAATGTAAAATATAATAAAGGTGACATTTCCCTCCCCAAACTAGGAGAGAAAAGGTGAGCTATTCAATTAATATGCATAGTATTAGAACACATGGTTAGTTATTTAGAAAAATTAAAAAGCTAAATCTCCACATCACTCCTTACACTAAAGTAACTCCCAAGGAATCAAAATTGAAATGTAAATTGTAGATAAAAATATAGCTACATTTATTTAGAGTAGTAGTCTTGAAGGGGAAACACCTATCTAAATATAACTACGTAAATACAGAAGCCATAAAAAGTCAGTAAGAGCATAAAAATTTTTATATACTAAATTTCTGTAAGGCTTAAAAAGACTATAAAACAAGAAGAAATAGACAAACGACAACCTGAGGAAATATTTGCAATGGCTGATTATCATGATATAGAGCACTTGTACAAATTAATAAGGATATAAATGTGAAAAGGTAAACAAGCAATTGGAAGAGGAGAAATATAAATGGATATACAAACATATGAAGTTAACTCAACCTCATGAATAAAAATTGAAATTTAAAATAAAATATAATTTTTATCTAGCAGTTTGACAAACATTTTAATATTTGCCAAAATTCAGGGTCTTCAAATACTTGAGGGTATGGAGAAACAGAAATACTCATACACTATTGTCAGGAGTAAAGGCCGGTATTCTTTTGAAAGAGCATTTGGCAATAACTATACAGAAAAATTTTAAACCATGTTTATGCCAACAATGTTGGTAGTAAAACAAAAGTAGACATTATCTAAATGTTCAAGAACAGGGAAAGATCAAATATGATATGATACATCCATATAATTCAACAGAATGTAGCAGTTAACATCTAAGACACATTAAAAGAAAACAAGGTACAGAACAAAAGGTTTAGCATGATACTGTGTAAATGAAAACAGAGGCTATATATAAATAAATGCTTATATAGGCATACAAATTTTCTGGAAGGACAGTCCAGAAATTTAACTTTGGTTATTTCTTTTATTGTTTTTTTGACAGACAGACAGACAGACAGACAGAGAGAGAGAGAGAGAGAGAGAGAGAGAGAGAGAGAGAGAGAGAGAGAGAGAGATACAGAGACAGAGAGAGAACTGAACTGGGGACACTCCCCAGTTCAGCATATGGGTCCTCCCAGGCCGGGGCCGGAATTCGATCCTTGGTCCCTGGTGCTACAAAGTGAGCACTTAACCCACTGAGCCATCCCGGCTTCCCCTGGTTATTTCTTGAGTGCAGGACTAAGAGTAAAGAGAAGCATTTCCTTTTTAAATATTTTTCATGCCATGGATTAATTTTGATAATGGACATTTTATTTAAAAGTAAAGACTATTTTAAGACTCCATAAACCTTGCTTTGAAATGGAGAAATACAATGAACATATATATAGAATATCTATATGGAAAGTTTTTTAGCAGGGTCTGGGTCTTAAGCAAGTAACTATTAAACTATAATAATTGAGACACACAACTTTCTTTCTACAAACATTGACTCTACATACAGATAACTCATTTTTCACTAAGTGAAGAAGTACTGTTTTTCTTCCCACTCACTTCCACTCCCTTTCACATTAGAAATTTCCAGGTAACAAATAAATTTCTATAGAAAATACTTAAGTTCCTTAAAAGTATTTCACCCAATTTATTATCATATAGCCAAAGAACATGATTTGAATAAATAATTACTTAATTGTTAAAACTAAAATAAGAATGACGTTAACAATGAATTAGGTTCTATCAGAAAAGGTGGGTTCATACACTAATACATGTTAATGAATAGTTATAGTAAAGTCACAACTCCCCAAGTCCTGAATACTATATACATGAATAATATCAATTTTATAAGTGTTATGTGAGCAAATTCAACACTTTTATTCTTTGTTTTTAGAGGAAGTGATATATATGTAACAGTCCATATTAGAAAACAAAGAATGTCCACTTAACAGAGATTAGTATTACATTTTTTAATTTAACTCTAGTGCATACTTATAAACTTCATTCTGATAAGTTCACTAAATTCAGTTATATTTAGCAATCTCCTTGAAATATTAATATATAACAATTACCTGTGAGCCCACAGAATAAGGAAAAGATTGAAAGTTGAAGGAATTTAGGAATATAAATGCTTGTGTTTCTCACTACCACTTGTTCTACTGTCTCTAAGACTACCTGATACTGCTGTCTCATTTGTCTTTTTACGTTTTCTATTACTCAGTCCTATGAATACTTCACTTCCACCAGCTCTCTTTCTAATCTCTCCTTTAAAGTATTCAAACTGTTTCACTTCCTACCCATTTCTTTGACCAGGTACCACAGTGAAAAACATGCAAATTATAGGTATAATAATAAAAGAATCTATAAAGAACATACTGTTTTTTTTCCTGAAAAGATACAATGTAAATGATTAATAAATTTCTTTCTTTCCCTCAAACAAACCATGCACTATTACCATAATCCGTAATTTAAGACAGGATAACTGTCTTAACAGTTATCTCTACACTTAACTCTACACATAAACTAACATGGTACGCTAGGAATACAACTACTTAGTAATCAAAGAAGATAAAATTTTATTCCTTCCTATTTTCACATCAACCATCAACATATTATTTTCAGTCAAGCACTGTAACAAATATATGACAATATGCAAAAGGAGAACCTAGGGAAGACACTTCAAGAAAATACATTTCTATCCACTATTGTGCTCTAGCACAGCAGTCCCCAATCTTTTTGGCACCAGGGACTGGTAGGGTAGGGTGGGGGCATGGTTTTGGGATGATTCAAATCCCAGATGCAGCTTAACTGTCACGTGTCACTCACTGATAGGGTTTTGATATGAGCCTGCAAGCAAATGATTCATTATGGTCTTTGTGCAGTCAAACCTCTCTGCTAATGTTAATCTGTATTTGCAGCTGGCTGCTCCTCAGCACTAGCATCGCTGTCTCAGCTCTACCTCAGATCATCAGACATTAGAGTCTCATAAGGAACACGCAACCTAGATCCCTCCTTGTGCACAGTTCACAATAGTGTTCACATTCCTATGAGAATCTAACGCCACCGCTGATCTGACAGGAAGCAGAGCTCAGGCAGCAATGCTAGTGATGGGGAGTGGCTGTCAATACACATGAAGCTTCACTTGTTGGCCTGCTGCTCACCTCCTACTATGTGGCCCAGTTCCTAACAGATCTGGACAGGTATTGTGGTTTGGGGACCTCTGCTCTTGCATGAACAGTGTTCCATCTTAAGCAAAACTAAACCCCCTAATATAAACTAGACACTATTTCAAAAATATAGTATAAAATACTACATTATCAGTCAAAATAAATACTGAGCATTTATGTTCAAAATATTACTTTAAAATAGTCCCTAAGAATGGAAAGTAGTACTTCCATTCTTAACACTTCCAAATAATTCCTTTATAAGTTTTCCCATCCAATATTCAATTAAGCTCTTATTTTCCAACTCTGAATGTCCAAAAGGTGCAGAATGAAATACAATGGAAAAATAATGCAAAATTTATTCTTAAATGTGTAACATAAACATATGTAAGTTGGATTTAGATAGCAACTCAGATCAAAAGTACTTTTTACTTTTATAAGCAATATAATTCTATCATAATGTGAATTGTCTTGGAATGTATCAGTAAAAATCTATGATTGGGAAAGCCGGGATGGCTCAACGGGTTAAGCGCGCTTTGAAGCCCGGAGGACCGAGGATCGAATCCCGGCTCCGGCCCAGGCAGACCCACATGCTGAACTGGGGAGTTCCCACAGTTCAGTTCTCTCTCTATCTCTGTCTCTGTATCTCTCTCTCTCTTTCTGTAAAAAATAAAGTAAAATAAAAATAAAATATAAATTATAGCCTAAAAAAAAAAAAAAATGTATGATTAAGTTTTAGCATACCCATTTTTAGATTTTTAATAGCTACCTTAACTGACTTGCATTTATCTGGCCTGCCTTAACTAACACTTTTTTGGTCTTTATTAAATATGCCTTGGCATGCTGACCACTCTACCCCAGTTATGCTATTTTTTAGTATATTCAGGCACTTTGGCTCCCACTAGTTGAGGTATGTTTAACAAGTCAGTTGGTCATTTCCAAACCTGTTTATGCCAGTTTACTTGCTGTACTCCTTACCTAATTTAATTAAACATTATCAAGTATATGGAATACAAATGAAAAAGAGATTTGTTTCTATGTAAACTAAATTGAATGCAAACTAAACAGATTACTCAACAGTGAGTCATTCTTTTAAAAGGTACTGAATTAGATAAAGGTGAGACATCTGTAAAGTACCATTAAGGACCTAGAAAAAAACCTGTGTTTGGAGTTTTCCAATGGTATCTTTAAGCTTTTATTCCCCTACAGGGAAATTAAAACTAGAAATTGCAAATCATGCATTATGGATATAGTTTACAGAAGAACAACTCTCAACTCTGCATTCAAAGAGATGGTGTTAGTTCTATATCAAAAAGTTGGCAAATAAATATAGATTTTATATATTTTGTTAGAATGTTAAAACATTAAGATATGTATTCTATTTTCCTGCTTTAATGTTTTCAATAACCTGCCAAGTTAACTGTCTCTATCTCAACAGAAATGAAGCCTTCTAATAAACATATTTCTTTCTGAAGGCTTTGTTTAAGGGCTTGCTATACCAACTAGATAAATATTACAAGTCTATATAAAATAACAGTATGTAGTAGTAAACATTCTACTATACTTTATGGAAAAGTATTAGACTGTATGCTCCACAAGAGCAAGGATATTTATCTATTTTGTTCACAGATGTATATCAAGCATCTAGAATAGTTCCCAGTGTATAGTTGATGCTCATTTATTATTTTTATATTTATTATTTGTTGAAGAAAGGAGAACAGAAACCTACTGTGATTACAGCCTTGCTAAGACAGATGGATCCTCTGCAGCCATACTCTGTCTCATCTTCGGATTTGTAGTAACTCAGAGTATTATTTTTCAACACTACCCAACGGTCCTGCCATCCATGAATGTAGTTTGTCCACTGGGAGTAGCAGAGAGGGAAGGAAAAAGAAAACAAAAAATAACATCAGTATTTTAGAAACCCAAACTTCCTGAAATAGCAATGAATCTAATTTTAGAACCAAAATACAAAAAGTTCTAATGTAATTATAAACAGTAAAAATGAAAAGTTGATTGTTAAAAGTGAAAAGTTGATGTTTTATAGATATGATTTTCTGTAATTTTTACAGAATTATAAACAAAATAAATATAAATAATAGACATTAATAAAATATAAAATTTTCTTTTCTTTAACATTTAAGGAGTAAAACAGAAGCAGATTTCAGTTCAAAATTCTACCTTGCATATGCATAGCAAGGAAACTAACAAAAGCAAAAAGGCAACCAACCAAATAGTAAAAGATATTTGCAAATGATACTTTCAATAAGGAGTTAATATCCAAATTATATTTTAAAAACTCATTCAACTCAGTAACAACAACATCACTAATTGTTAGGGAAATACGAATCAAAATCACAATGAGGTATCACCTCATATATGTTAGAGGCTATTATCAAAAAGACAACAAATAAGTGTTGGAGAGGATGTGGAGAAAATGGAAACTTCATACACTGTGGGTAGGATTGTAAATTGGTACAACCACTGTGGAAAACAGTATGGACATTCCTCAAAACATTAAGAATAGAGCTAACATATGATCCAGCAATTCATCTTCTGGGTATTTATCTGAAGAATATAAAAATATTAATTTGAAGTTATATGTACCCATATGTTCACTGCAGTATTATTTGCAATAGCCACAATACTGCAACAACCTCACAATATTGCAACAACCTCAGTGTCCACTGATGGAGGAATAGAGACACACCACACACACAGGAATACTACCTAGCCACGAAAAATGAAAGTTTGCCCTTAGCAATAACATGGATGGATCTTGAAGTAAGTATTATGCTAAGTGAAATAAGTCAGACAGAAAAAAACAAAAACCACATCTCACTCATATGTGGAATATAAAACAAAAAAGCAACAAATGAACTAACAAAACAAAAATAAACTCATAGATACAGATAACAGAATGATAGTTACCAGAGGGGGAGGGAGGAGGGCGAAATGGGTCAAGGGTATCAAATATATGCTAATGGATAGAAATTATAATTTTAGTGGTGAGCATGCAATAAAGTATATAGATATTAAATTGTTATACACCTCAAATTTATATGTTAAGATTATGTTACCTCAACAGAAAATTGTTTTTAAATTATGCTTTGTTCTTTGTATGCTTTCATCCTCCCCTCCTCAGAACCTTCATGACACTTAAATTGTTTTGGTTCTTGCCATAATTAATATATTCAATAAAAAAGTTAGTTTCAAGGCATGCTAGGATAGCTCAGAAGGTAGAGCGCTTGCAACTGAGAGGTTCAGGGTTTGATTCCGAGCCCTGTCTGTGTAAACCCATATGCTGAATTGCAGTGCAACTGATAACCTCCGGCATGGTTTGGTTGTGAAGGTTCTTGCCTGCCATGCAGGAGGCCCCAGTTCGATTCCCACCCTGCTTGGCCCTACATCCATCTGTGTGGAATGAAACCATGTCACAACTAATGATGTACAACTATGGAAACTGCTCTGAGCCCCCCCGCCCCCCCACTTCTCTGTCACCTTGTCTCAAAAAATAAAATAAATCTTAAAAAAAAAAAAGTTAGTTTGGGTATAGTGTCTCATTCTCCTACAAGTATTGCATGAAACCTAAACCAACAGAAGAAGCCAAATCCAGCCCAAACTGTACTTATATTGTAAGTTATTCCTATATGAAGATTTATGATGTTCATAACTACATCAAAGTAAAAATAGATCATTAATCTTCTGTATGTCTATATCAACGTCATTTTTTTCTCCAGACAACTCAGTATTTCATATTTAAAATACAAAGGGTGCCAAAAAAATGTATACACACTTTAAAAAAGGAAAACACTGTATTAAAATTGTCATAATATATACTGATAACAAAAGATGAATACAAGTTACATTTGACTTCTGCAATTATAAGAGATGCTCAAAGTGGTTACCATCAGCGTCCAGGTACTTCTGATTACGGTGAAATGTTTGAGCAACGTTGACCAAAGTATTCACTTCTCTCGCTGCACATGCCATTTCAATTTACCATGTGTCTCAAACTTATCACAAATGTTTGCAATTGTTAGGGGTTTTGGAGGTTCTGTTGCATATTCACGCCTCCATTTGTCACTGTACTTCCACAACGTTCTTGAATTTCAAATACCATTTCAAAATAGTCTTGCACCCCTTCAACGACAACTGTGCTTCTGCCAATTTCTTCAACCATCCTGCCTGTTGCATGGTGACACTAGCATTCGATTAACACCATCTGAGTGAACATCATACTGTACATTGCTACAATAATTCAGTTCAACTTCAAAAAGTAATATACAGGTAACATCTGTTAAAATGTGTATACATTTTTTTGGCACCCCTGGTAGTTAATTCACTTTTCAAATTTCTCTAAAGATCTATTTTTCAAACCCTAATGGTTTCTGTGTTGCTAAAGCCTTGTTGCACACTGAAGATCACAATCAATAAACTTGCAATGTCAGAATTGTAACCCCTATTGGAATTCTTGATTTTGCATATTTTTATGCTCTGGGGGTTTAACTGTAGGCAATTCCAAAACTATCTGCCAAAAACTAATTCAAAATGGATTGTTAAAAATATACTTACTGCACTGGCTCAGGCTTTACCCATTGAGAAATCTTTCCTATTCCCTAATTCAGCATGTTTGAGATGGTTCACATTTTAAATCTTTTAAGTCCGAACTGTACAACTTCTTCCTGAGAGCTCAACCATGCTGTCAATTTAACTCTTTCTTTCCTAAGGGTTCCCTAATCACCATTTCCTTATCTCTAACTCCCTGCAACTTACTACCACTGAGACTCCAATTTGAAATAATGATGCTTATATACAAAACTGAATTCACTTTCTCCTGTAAGGTACACTTCCTCCTTATGTTTCCATTTCTCTAACTTCTGGATTAATTAGTCAAGGACTATTTCCTGGACTTCTGCAGTCACTCAGACTCGAACATGAATGAGGGTTCACATATTGTATGAACAGTGTTGTGGATACAAAAAAATCAGGAATGCAAATACTTTACTAGTTGTGTGAGGAGTTTTGACAAGTTATTTAACTTTTCTAAGCTTCAGTTTCTTTGCCTGCTATTTGAATGACTGAATAAAATTATGAAGACACTATATTCATAGGAAATACTCAACACCTGATAGTTCCTTCTCAATCTTTATAGTCCATCAGATCCTATTCATCTTTCCTTCATACTAAACCTTTACATTTGTCTCTTCTCCATTTTCAATGAATCCAATCAAATTAACAGGTTCCTGGATTCCTGAGAAGGCTCAATAACCTCATCTCTGGTATCTGCTACTTTTTATTTCCTAATTTACATAATCATAATGCTTTATTGAGCATGTCTGCTTACTTATCTTACATACTAATTTCTTTGAACCATCAGCTCCAAAACGTATATGATCAACTTACCATTGCCTATAATATAAATTGTTTAGACTGGCATACTTCAGTCCTACCTCACTTCCAATTATTGCCCTTCAGAAGAAGGCTAGTAACTATGTGGCTGTGGTCAAGTTACTTAGCCTTTGTTTTTCTGTCAAAGTCTACCTCAGACTTACTAAGATTAAAAAAGAATAGACTTAGAACACTGCAAATCACACAGTATTTTCTGAGTTCTAGGCACAGTTACTAACAGCCAATGAAACCTTCAGCTGTGCCACTCACTACAACGGATCCCCTCCAAAGCAACAGAAGAAGCCCCGCCAATTTTGTGCCCATAATTTTATATTAGTTCCTTCAGAGGGCCCAATAAATTACATAAGTTTCAGCACACTTCACTCAGTAAATGTTAAACTATTATCATACCTAGAAGGCAGATTTTTATCTTTCTCTACCTTTTAAAGTTCCTTCATTCTTCCCGTTTAACAGAGACAAGGCAATATGCTAGACATTGCAAGAGAATCAAGATTTTTGCTCCTAATAGTCCAGCAAGTTATATATTCAAAAGAGGGCAGAAAAAACACCTCTACATTTAAAATGAGAATAAGAAGCAAGTTACAAATAAATGTTATGGGAATTCAAGGAAGGAGATCTATAATGGGTGAAATAAGAACAGGCTTCCTGGAAAGAATAGTATTTGAGATGAACTCTAAAGATGAATAATATTTTAGCCAAAAGGTGTGTGGAGAAATAGAAGGTATGGTAAACTTCAAATGGTAAGAATTCAGAAGAAGCTGGACAGGATTTATTTTATCCAGGCTTAATTGCTCTCAAGTCCTACTCAGGCACAAAGCCTTTCCTAACCATGATTAATCCTGATATATGTTAGAGCTACCTAGAATTATTGTCTATCCAGTACTTTTGGAACCCACATGCTTAAGAATAAAGTCTATAGCTTCAAAGGTATTTCCATTTATTTTGATGACCACATAGAAAAAAAGAACTTTGGACTGGTTTAAGAAACAAATCAAATTAGTATTGGTACTTATCTACATTACTCAACAGAAGGAAAAAAACCAAGCAAACGATGAGTTCTAACTCATGCTTAAAGTGAATACAAAGGGCTCAAAATATATAGGAGGGCTGTCCAAAAAGAATCTAGCCATGTAACTGTTCTCATTATAATGACAATGGATCAATTTTCTTCTGACAGTCCTCATATGTACTTTAAATTTTAAAACATGTATTTAATATAAAATACTCTTGATTAAAAAATTTCCAGAAAACATTATATATAACCATAAATTGTTAAATTTCAGGGAAATTTCCTTCACAGCTATTAGTAAGAATAATATCAAAACCAATATTCCTGTTGGTCTAAGTATGCAGTGAAACTAATTATTTAACTACCATACATGAGGCTAAATACTACATTTCTATGCATTTAAATATTAGATAACCTTCCATTCCTTTTTCACATTTCCATACAATATAACAATACACTGCTCTGCATAAGGTGAATATTCACAGTACTAGTGACTCTTTCCACCAGTCACTCCAATCCCTAAAAAGTAATGATCATTAAGTCAAAAGCACTGCTTATTTTGTAAAATAATTAATACCACCATAATATTTATTTGAAAGTCTGCTTCTCATCTAATGAGAAAAGTGATGAAACTACCAGAACCACTAAGAAGCAAAGAACCCATTTCATAATAATTCCATCTGAAAATGTATACTTATTACATGTGTTCAATAGATTCCTAAATTACAAGATACATTTAATCAAAAGAAACCCTAGAAAGCTTCACTGTACTGAAAACCTTTCACTGAAATTCCAATAATGATCATAACATTAACACACACCATAACTTTTCTACTGTGCAAATAACAGGTAACACTTGTACACCTTAGTTCTGACATACCATGACTTTCTTAGGTTCTTTCTTACCAGCCTTCTGAAGACAATATAAAAACCTAATATAAAACACTTCTAAAAACTGTCCAAATACTTAGCCAAAGTATGTATACTGGAAGCAGGGTGATTTCTTAATAGCCAGGAGCTGCACATGACCTAGTATCTTATGACCAGCTTGTTGAGAGACTAGCCCAGCTCCCCCTTCTCCAGGTTAACTGCTAGCTCCAGCCATTTCTAAAAGTTAAGTTTCACTGGAAGGGAAAAGTTGAAAGAAAAAAAAAAAAAAGCAATGTGGATCTTCATACAGCAAAACTTTAAGAAAAACAACAAAAACACCAACTCCCCCATATATAATAACAAGAAAAGATCAGCCACCTTCAGTCTTAAAAAGTGACTCATACATTTTAACTAATTAGCCCGAGAGTCCTACAAATGGCTGCTTTGCTAAAATTTTGAAAAGGGGGCTTTAAAAAATAAAGGAAAGGTGAAATGTCTTTTCCTTACTCTGGCCCTCTGACTGAAAGACTATCTTATTATTAAATAATGCTCTTCTTCCTGAACTAAAGGTCAGTCTCCCTCCTGACACGTTCCAAGTTACTATGACTGTAGTATTTTGTACCTATCACGTGCCAATTCAACAGCTCTTTTCTGAACTGGGGTAAAGGGTGAGGGGAAAAGTACAAAGGATCTCCTCATTGAGATCTCTCCCTACATCTAGCCTGGCACAGTTTACCTCCTCAGATTTCAGCACCAAGTCTAGTTGCTCCGGGTTCTGTCTAAACAGCCGTGTTCCCCAACCCCGCTTCCCCCCAACTCTACTAGGCATATCGGACTAACCCCGTTTGAGAGGTGCGAACCGCACTGCTCCCATACCCAGCTGTTCCAACACCGCTGTTGCTGAACCTGGATTCCTACCGTATATCAGGGGCAGATGCCACCCTGAGTTTCAAGTCATGATGCGCATCCCGCTCTCAAATGGGATCTGGGTTTGTAAAACGTTTCCCCGGTCCTTCGCGGCCGCCGACCCCCTGGGGCAGGCACGGAGGATATGGTCCACTTCACCCGTGGGCCCGGCACTCCCGCGGCAGAACTCAGTAACGCGCCCCGGCACATTCCGCAGCCCCCGCCCCGGGACAGTCGGTGCCTCCCGCCCAGCCCCACCCATGCCCTCAGCGGATTGCCTCGCAGCAGGTGAGTTTGGGCAGGGGCCTTTGGCCCCGCGGATTACTCACCTTGCTGAGCACCCCGCAGCGCTCCACAGGCGGCCCGGACTCCGTCTCCGGATCCTCCTCTGAGCCCGACGAGTTCCAGCTCTGGTTATCCGACATGGAGGCTCGACAGACGAGCAGGAGACCGGCCCCCGCTCCCCGAGCTGCGCCGGAGGAGGCGTCCAGTCCCCGGGGTGAAATGTCGGGGGATGGCGAAGGCAAGAGTGCCCGCTCCGGCGCCTGGGGGTGCGGGAGAAGGAGAAGGGACGAAGTGCGCCCCACGCGCCGCCGCCGCCGCCGCGCCTGACACCGAGCGGACCTGGGAAGGAGGACGAGAGGCGAAGGAAGCCTGCCCTTCCAGCCGTCAGCCGCCACCGTTGCCGTGACCCCTGCGCTGCGTCCGGCGCCGCCACCCGAACTCAGCCCCCTGGATGCCAATCTCAAATAGAAAAGGAAAGCGGGAGGAAAAAGAAGAGACAATCCAGCTTCAGAGACCCAAGTCCACTCACACCTCCGCTAACGCCGCCATCTTCCTGCCTGGCCCACTATTTACCCTCCCCTCCCCTCTCCCCTCCTCTGCGTCCTCCCATTCTCCCCCGGCTCCCCGCCCCATCCCCCTCCCAACGTCTGACGCAGCACGCCGAAGGCTCGGGTCCCTCTCACGCCCTACCTTCGGTGACGCAGGGCGAAGTGGGAGGAGCCGAGAAAGAAGAGATGTGGACGTTGCTGTGCTGCATTTTGGGAAAGACGGAGCTACGTCAGCCACGTGACCTCCTGGGAGTTGTAGTCGCGATCCTAAAGCAACTGGTGAGTGTTTCGCGCCGCGAAGGCTTGTCGCCTTGGGGACGGTCAAGCGGTGGGTGGGCTTCGTTTGACAGTTGCGTGACCTGTTCCCTTCGCCGCGCTCCTCTCTCTGCCTAGAGTGTTTATGACGAACGCGCGGGGCTTGTGGGGCCGAACGTAGGATAACTCCACGAGGATGCTGGGCCTGCCTTCCATGGCGGCTTCCCGAAAGCCCGGGAGCGTCTTGCCGCTTGCCTGGGCGGGAGTACCGGGCGCTTCTGCTTCAACCCAGAGCCAGAGGTTTGAGACTTCTCTAGTGACAAGGCAAACCATCTCTGCAAATATTGACGGTCTTTCATCTCGCTCTTTAGATATTAGACTTCACGACGTTTCCCGCTTTTGAAGGAAGAATTTTCAGCTGCTCCTTACCAGAGCAAGCACTTCGCTTTGTTACACTTTGAGCTTTATTTTTGTGGAAAGTAATTTTGAAGATATTGGAGGATAAATCACATTTGAAGAGTTTTTAAAGTAAAATAGGAATGTGAAATGATATCTTGGGCGTTTTATTTTGTAAATGAGTGTCTTCTTGAGATGCGGATCAACTATCTCTACCGACCTACCTATCTCTGAAAGATAGAAAAGGTTGGAATAGAAGCTTATTCTCTAAAATTAATCACCAAAGTGCAGTAGTCTTATTGAATCCTAATGGATTAAGCAATAGGAGGCTAGCTTTGTTTTAAGACTAAAATTAATGGAAGACCAATAGAAAACCTAACATTTTTAAAAAAGATTTATTTTATTGTTTTTGACAGAGAGACAAAGACAGAAGTTGGAGGGCTCATAGCAGACTCCATAGTTATGTCATCAGTTTTCAATGGTTTCCTTCCACACAGGTGGGCGGAGTCTGAGCCGGGCAGGAACCGGGAGCCTCTCACTTGGGAGGCACGCCACCCCACGCTGGGGACAGAACTGAACCGGGGGCTATGCCCCAGTTCAATATATGGGTCTGCACAAGCCAGGGCCAGGATTCAATCCTCAGAACCCAGGGCTGCAAAGTGAGTGCTTAACCTGCTGAGACATTCCAGCTTCCCTGCTTGCTTTCTTTTTCTTTTTTTTCTCTTCTTTTTTTTTAATTTCTTTTTATTTTTTAAGATTTATTTTGTTTTTGACAGAGGGAGAAATCTTAACAAATCTTGTCTAGTCTTTTTGCATACATTATAAGGGTAACTTTTAGTGTGAGATCTTTAACTTTATAGCTGCAGGTCTTTCCTCTCATTTGCTACTTTTACAATCTTGTCAATTTTGTAATAATTGCCAACAGTAAAATTTGTTATTAAAATTTAGAAAAAAATACTCCGGGATGGTAAGATCAAAGTGAAAGAGTCTGGTGGGAAAGGCACAATAATGGGTAGAAAAAAGTTTGATAGGGATAGAGGCCAACTTAACTGGTTTCTTCAGGAAAAAACAAAATGATAGAGAGTTTCTCTGAGAAGTACCTGTCTTCCATTTTCAAGATTAACAGAGATGCTGAATTTGTTGTAAATGTTACAAGTTTTTCATTATGAAATCAAGTACTAATTGAAAGCCAGTAAGATGAATAAAATCTTGACTTAAATAAGGCTTTTGAAAATACTTTGTCAACGTGTTAATTAAAACATAACCCAAGAGGCTGGGATGGCTCAACTGATTGAGTGCTTGCTTTGCAGCTCCTTGGACACAGGATCAAGTCCCAGCCCCTTCCATGTGGACCCATATGCTGAACTGGGGTGTGCTTCCCATGCTGGAGGCCCCCAGTTCAAGTCTTGACAGCCCCCCCACCCCCCGTCTCTTGCTCTGGGCCGTGTTTCTCATGCTGGAGGCCCCCAGCCCGGTTCCTGCCCTGTGTGGCCCCCATAACCTGTGTGGAACAAAACCATGTCCAGAATTGATGGGATACAACTATGGAGACTGCTCTGGGCCCTTCCCCTTCCCTCTGTCTCTCTCTGTCTCTCTGTCTCTGTCAAGCACAATAAAAGTAAGTATTAAAATAAAAACATAATCCCAAGGTTGTCATTCAAAAGGAAAAAACCCACCTAGTGCATTTCTTCCTCATTATTGAATTACTAAATTATTTCTTTAGAATGTTGAATACTGTAGCAGTTAAGCTTTGCTTTCTGATTACCTAATGTAGTTAGACTTCTTATTTCTGATTTTTTTAAGCTCTAGGTTTGAAAATGTCATTAGTCAGGGATGCTCAATGTCTCAGCAGGTTGAGCGCTCGCTTTGCAGCCCCGGGATCCAAGGATCAAATCCCAGCTCAGCCCATGCAGACCCATATGCTGAACTGGAGTTTGCCCCAGTTAGCTCTTGCCAGGGCCCGTGGAGGAAGCCCCCGGCCTGATACTTGCCTTGTGCATCTCTGCCCACCAGTGGAATGAAACTATATTGAAAACTAATGATGTACAACTATGGAGACTGTTCTGGGCCCTCCCCTTCTCTCTGTCTCTCTCTGTCAAAAATAAATATTTAAGATGTCATTAGTCATAAGCAAGTCATAAGCATTTCTAAGTTGTGTGTGGTTGTAACCCCCAGCACTTAGATCACAGCCATTAGCACTTAGATCACTAAGATGCCCACTTACTCAGTATGAAATTGTTTAATTGTATTTAATATTAATATGAGAGAAATTGCCTTTTAAAAAAAAGATTTTTGCCACATCGTTCTCTATGCTTATAAGAATATTTAAATTGTTTTTTAACTTCACAAGGATTTTTGTATACTGATTAGAATGTGACCTTAGAGGTTTGGATTCTCTTTTTCTGTTGATGGGAAGAAATTTTAATACAAGAATAAAATACATGCACTTTCTCTTTATTCTATAGTGAGAGTGATGGCTTCTGAGTTTTCTCTCTTACTTAGAGCCTTTCCCAACCTTCCTACAAATGTTCTATATTTTCTTTTTTGGCAACTTTTAATTTTTTTTTATTTTTAGAATACATATGAATTCACCTGGGGTTTATTTTTGTATATATATGTATATGGAATGAAGTAAGAATTTAATTTTTTTTTTTTTTTAAGGATAGCCATGTGGCCCAACACATTACTGAATAGTCTATTCTTACCATTATGTCTATCTTCTATGGAACATCTCTATGTATGTATGTCTGTTTCTGGACTCATTCATTTTTCATTGATCTATTTGTCTATACCTGTGCTCATATACTGATTTAATTACATACTTAATTTTATACTACTTCCATATATATAATACCAAAATTCCTAATGTTCTTTTTCATTTGGATATTTGTGTGTGTTCTTCCAGATGAATTTTAGAGTAGTTTGTCAAATTGCATGAAAAATTCTATGGGCATTTGGATTAAGAATGCCCTTAATTTATGAAGAAAATGACATCTCCACAATATTAGTTTTAGTTTGGTGAGGCACTGTACATACCTATCTGATCTGACTTATTCCTTACAAACATATAAGGTGAAGGTTGTTGACCTTATGTTAAAGAATTTGAAACTGAAGCTCAGGGAAGCTAATTCATCCAGTGCCATATAGTTTCTAAGTGGCAGAGTTAAGATTTGAACACATATCTATATGATTTCAAAGATCATACCCCTTTCTTTGCTTCTGAATACTTCTAAAAGAGGGAAGAATTGTGTAAATAAATAATATATACTGTAGAAAAGTATATCAGAACTGTGCTCTGAGTTCAGCTAATGAATTTGAACATCATTCATTTACCCAGCCCTTGTGTCTGTGCTGTCTTATTTAATCCCAGTGTAAAATTTATTGTTTTGATTATTTCACAGGAAGAAACTGAACCACAATTTTCCAAAGTTCATATAGCTAGTAAAAAGTATAGTTGCAGTTTGAGCCCACATATTCTGATTCCTATGTTCATTCTCATCCCGCTAGAGATCTTCCTCTTCTGTCTTTCTTCTTCCACCTCACTTCATTCCCACTTTTTATCTCCTCTAAACACCAACCCCAAGGATGAAGATCCTTGCCCTCTACTCCTTCTGCCAAGACACATAAGCCAAAAAACCTACAGGTGCGGAAACTAAGAATGTTGTTTGTAACTCTTTTGATCGACAGTAGAGTAATGAAGGGTAATATTTGTTCTTGATGCTAGAACTACTCGTATAGCAGGCGAGGATGTTCCAAGTTGAAACCAAAAACATTGTCTAATTTTTTCAAATGTTGTTGTATAGAGCTCTTATTAGTCAGTGCAGGCTGCCATAACAAAATACCACAGACTGGGTGGCTATGGTCCCCTTTCCTCTTAAAAGAACACCAATCCCGTTGGATTAGGGCCTTACCCTTATGACCTCATTTAACCTCAGTTACTTCATTATAGGCCCTGTCTCTAAGTACAGTTGCATTGGAAGTTAGGGCTTCAAAATGAATTTTGGACAGGACACAATTAGTCCATAACAGAGCTTATAGGTTCTATGTTTCCACAGTATTATGTTAAAAATGCATTTGGAGTTAAATAGTTCTTTTTTTAGCTAACCTGGGAATTTAACTAGTCTCTGTTTATAATACTACTACAAACTGAAACATAACCAATTGAAAATTGGGAATTTTTATAAGAATAAATTATTGGGGTGGTGAAATTATGGAACACTTAGATTTTCTTCTTTATATTATTATTATTTTTTTAAGATTTATTTTTTTTGTTTTTTAGACAGAGAGAAGGGAGAGGGCCCAGAGCAGTCTCCATAATTGACAGCATTAGTTTTCTATATAGTTTCACTCCACAGGTGGGCGCTTGCGCAGGGCAGGAACTGGGCTGGGAGCCTCCCACATAGGCCCTGACAAGAACTGAACTGGAGGCACACCCCAGCTCAGCACATGGGTCCGCTTGGGCCGGGCCTGGGATTCAGTCCTCAGTCTCCAGGGCTGCAAAGCGAGCGCTTAACCTACTGAGCCATCCCAGCTTCCCTATACTGTTATTTTTTGAAGAAAAAATGTATCTATATAAGTGTGGGTATATGTGTATATGTATCACTTTTATGATAAAAGAAAAGATAATTATAAGTGATATAAATTAATTAAGGATTTTTTAATCTCTCCACATTCAGAATCTCCTAACTAATTTTCAATTTAGATTTGTTGATGTTCTTGTTTTTCCATACATTTTTCTCTTCACTATCAAGAGAATTGATGATTGCAGTGTTTCTTAAGAATGTCCCACCTTTATCTTATGAGATTTTTTCCCCATGCCGCTGACACTTATTTTTTGATGCATATGTAATGACAATTATGTCACAACTGCTGCCTTACTGATAAGAATTATATGAGGCATCCCAATTTTAGCAATGTTAAAATGTGAAAAAAAAATATGTACCGGTACCTGAAGCAATGAAATATGAAAGCAATACTTGTTTTCTCTTGTAAACACTTCCCTCATTTTTTGCCCAGGAGCACAATTTGTAATTTTCAAAATATAAATATGTATATTGCAGGAGGTACCAAAAAATATCTACACGTTTTAAAAAAGGAAAAACTATTAAAATTGTAATACTATAAAATCATAATATATACTGATAACAAAAGATGAATACAAGTCACATTTGACTTCTGCCATTACAAAAGATGCTCAAAGTGGTTAATACACATTGCTACTATAATTCAATGCAACTTCAAAAAGTAATACATAGATAACATCTTTTTAAATGTGTATACATTTTTTTGGCACTCTTGATATATATTTACAAAGAGAGACACTATGCAAATTACATTTTAAATATAACATATTGTGAACATCTATTTTATGGCATTCTTTTTAATGACTGCATTTTTCTCTTTTGAAGAAGGGCAATCACAATTTTTCATTTTTTGCTATTACAAAAATGCTGTACAGAACAGTTTACCTTACTTTTGTTCACTTACCTAGTTCTTTTGGGGGGATAAATTGCCAATAGTGGACTGCTATAATAGAGTATATGTACATTTTACAGTGTGATACAATCAAATTGTCCTCCAAAAAGGTTATATTAGTTTATACTTCCCATTAGTGTGTCTGAGTTGTCTCTCCTCACTTGGAAGGCAAAGGATGGTGGTAGAATGGAAGGAGATTGTGATAGAAGGCTATAATTTCAGAATATACCATAATGAGTATAGTGATAAGTTATGATGATTGACCAGTTAGATACTTTACTGTTTATTATGGGTCTTATCAAGGCTTTTTTGGCTGAAGGGGGCAGATAAAGTCAGGGTAGCTCAAATAAGAAAGTTACTATAGAGATCTCTGAATCCTCAACAGGGCCTCAAACATATTGGAAACCTGGAAAATGAAAACTTGGTGTTTTTCTGTCCATCTCTGGGGCCTCGTGGTATCTTTCATCCATGTGATCTTGTGTTCTCATCTGTTTCTCTGTCTCTTTCTACTCTCATTTTGTGTGTTGCTCAACATGGTTTAACTACCTCTCACTTTGAGGTTCATCTCTGTTTCTTCAGATACTTAGAAAGGTAGCTGGCTAGCCAATATGCTAACCAGCTTTTCCCAAAAGTGGAATATAAGGCTACCCCTTCTGTGGAGTGGGAGGCCAACTA
The DNA here is from genome assembly GCA_004027555.1 of Craseonycteris thonglongyai. Classification (NCBI taxonomy): domain Eukaryota; kingdom Metazoa; phylum Chordata; class Mammalia; order Chiroptera; family Craseonycteridae; genus Craseonycteris; species Craseonycteris thonglongyai. The sequence goes on from PVKE010001940.1 coordinate 24,971, forward strand.
GAGACAACAGGTGTTCTAGTATATATAATTTCATAGTCTGTTTATAACTATAGGGATAGCGGAGGGGATGTTCTTACGGGAAACAGTCATTTAACATGAAAATCTCATTATTATCAAGCAGCACACCGATACTCTTTTCAAGGGCAAGCACATTATAGCACATGATAAATGTTTAAATGGATGTATAGACTGCATAATTATTTTCTTCCACTAGAATATGAGTTCCATGGGGTAAGAATTTTAATTTTTTTATCAATTTTTTTAAAAGCCCTTTTCTATTGTTAGTCCTTAGAATAATTGTCAGCCCATAGAAGATATTCAATATAACTAATTAATATATTATGCCTTGCCTTTCAGTTAAGTTAATCTACGAAGTATACAGTATTAAAGATTTTATACTGACTACTGTGGGTGATTTTAAGATAGTAAAAGCTAAAACAAAAAGTGGGGATGCTGTGGAGGTTCTGCCTTCAGGGAGATCATAATAGAAGACAGGAAAGTTACACATGTAACTGTAATAGCTGAACTAGTATTTTCTTTTGTTTTTAAGATTTATTGTTTTTGACAGAGACAGAGAAACAGAGAGAGATGAGGAGAGGGGGAAGAGCCCAGAGCAGTCTCCATAGTTGTACATCATAAATTTTCAACATGGTTTTGTGGGTGGGGGCCCCATGGGAGGCACTCTCCCTGGAACCAGGGGTCTAACCAGGGTGGGGAGGAGTGGGGGTGGGGGGGTGGGAGGTGGGGCAAGAACCTAACTGGGGGCCTCCCACAAGGGAAGCACATCCCAGTTCATCATATGGGTCCACATGGGCCTGGGCTGCAAAGCAAGCACTTAACCCGCTGAGCCATCCTGGCTTCCCCATGAACTAGTGTTTTTTTAAGTTGAAAGTAAGTTAACCTTTACTCCAACTACCTGCTAGCAATAAACCCTGTTCTCTAATCTCATTTAATCCTACTTCTGTTGGATCTCTGTAGGCCACTTGCTCTTGGTCTTTTTAGTTAAAACAATAGCTATTTGGAATTTTAAAGATAAAAAGAATCGTTCTTATTTGCTGATCCCTTTCCACCAAGTTAGCATGTAAACTATTTAATGAGTTTTGTCACTTATAAAATATAAATTGATCTCTCTTTTTTAACTTGTTACTGTATGTGTGACATTCAACATGTTCCCTAAATAAAGTTCAGAAATTTAAAAGATATAAAAGCTCCTCTGCAAGTCTCTTTGCCTTTTCCAGTTTAGCCTGTATTACTTGCCTCTTTAAATGCAATTTTTTTTTTTGTTTTGACTACTAATAGGTCATATTGGTATTTCTCAATGTTCTGTCAAGCCTGCTAAAGAATCCTGTAGTTTCTGCCTCTATGGTGATTCACACTGAGTTCAGAGTGGGCAAGCAAATAGCCCCTATGAATCCTAGGTGGCTTCATCTTTAATTACCGTATAACTTTGGATGTGTATTAATACATGCTAACATAGTAAATGAAATACTAGTGCAACAAGTCTTTTTAGTTTGTACATCCCACTTGTGCTGTTATATGCATTTGTGAACTGATATTTGCATAAATATATATCAAATATCCATTTACTTGTAAATGGTGAATGCCTCTATGTAATTTCTGATGTTGTAAGCACTTGCTTCGGAAATATAAGGAGATACAAGAAACATGTATTCATCTTTTATGACATAGAATTATTGTAATATATCTTTGCAAGTATTCACAAAAAATGGTATGTAAATGCATAAAGTAAACAGGAGTATTGAGGGGATTGCTCCTCTGTCTTAATCTTTTGTTTTGGTACAAAAAAAAAATAAAAAAGATTGTGTTTTACCTGTCTAATTGACATTTGGCATTATCAGTATCTTCCAAATTAATAAATTTCAGTTAGACTTGGATCTTAACAGGTATATTCAGTAAGCAGCTTATGAATGAACTTTAAAGGATCTATCAAGTTTTTTAAATGGTACTAAACCATTTAAAAAACTTGATAGATCCTTTAAACTTCATTCATAGAAACTGAAGTAACGAAGAAAAACTCAAGGACATAGTCAGTAGTTTAGTGGTTACCTCCCAGGGTAAGAGAAGAGCAGGGTGTGAGAGTGTGTGGGAGTGATAGTAGGGAGGGAACATCAAGTATATCGTGATGGAAAGAGAGCTGATTCTGAGTGGTGAGCACATAATGCAATTCATAGACAATGTAATGTAGAATTGTACACCTGGAAACTATGTAATTATTACCAACCAATGTCGCCCCAATAAATTAACAATAAAAAATGTTTTTTAAATGGTAGAATAAACTTTTCTTGTTCCAGAATAAAATATTGAAAACCAGTCATAAAATCTAGTTGAATAAAAGCAACCTTGTAATTAAACCTGACCAATGTGCATTCTTTACATGCGAATGTTCCTCACAGCCGTACGGCTACAGAATTTTTCTCTCCTTCCTACATGTGCTGGTACATAGCTCTCCCCTTCCATGTATTCCAAGACCCCCAATGGATTCCTGAAACCAAAATTAGTGCTGAACTCTCTCTATATATATACCATGTTGTTTTTTCCTATATATACACACCTGTGGTGAAGATTAATTTATAAATTAGGCATAGTAAGAGATTAACAACAATAGCTAATAAAAAAAAAACACAGAACAATGATAACAATACTGTAATAAAAGTTACATGAATGTAGTTTCTCAAAATATTTTATTGCATTGTACATACAGTGTGGATATTCTTTACAAAGAGATGATTCAGTGGGACAGAGGGGGATGACATGAGATTTTATCACAATACTTAGAATGGCACACAATTTAAAACTTAATTGTTTATTTCTTGAATTTTCTGTTTAATAGTTTTGGACCATGGATGACCACAGATAAGGGGAAACTACTATACTATTTTTGTTCTCATTCCTCTTCTTCACCTGCATTACTACTGTTTATATGTATTGTGTATTACTATTGTTTGTTACTTCTTTCCCTCTTCTGTTCCTCTACCATAAATCATTGGCAGCAGTGATGGGAAAAGCAGAGGAGAGAGCAGGTGAAAAATAGAAGCTGGGAGAAAAGTAAGCTAAAATGGAACTTGTATAACATACTTTTCATCTTGTTTTAATTGACTCATAGGAATAGAGTGGAGAAGCTTATGTTCAACCTATTTATAATTCTGACTTCAGTCTTGTTTCTCAACCTTAGGATCCCAGGTGCCCATAATCTTCTTAACCAATTTTCCAGTCCCTGTGATTTATCTTTATTATTTTTTTTAAGATTTTATTGTTTTGTTTTGTTTTTGACAGAGCGAGAGACAGAGAGAAGGGGGACGGCCCAGCAGTCTCCATAGTTGTATGTCATCAGTTTTCAACATGGTTTCATTCCACACAGGTGGGCAGGGGCTGTGCAGGACGAAAACCAGGCCAGGGGCCTCCCGCATAGGAGGCATACCCCTGTGAGTTGGGGGCTGAACTGGGGGCCTCCCACATGGAAAGCTTGTCCCAGCGAGAACCGAACTGGGGGCATACCCCAGTTCAGCATATGGGTCTGCACGAGCTGGGGCCTGGATTTGATCTTCCGACCCTGGGGCTGCAAAGCAAGTGATTAGCCTGCTGAGCCATCCCAGCTTCCTGAATTATCTTTATATACTGACCTCAAGTCTAGACTTGATGTTCTTTTCCTACATCTCATTCTCATATTTTCATTTCCTTCCAATAGGAATAATTACATTTGTACATGGTGAGTAGCATTAAGTTTAGGTTATCATGCTGTGGAGATGGATATTTAAATACGCATTATCAATATTGCTTGCTTTTTCTTTGTTCTTTTTCTAATCACCCACATTCTATTTGGATTGAAAGACTGTTATTAACATCAGTTATTGTATTATGCTAATACTGCCTGGCTTATTCTGTTACTCTGATCCTTAAGGTGACTGCATATATAGCATCTGGCAGAAGTAATGCCCTGACAGAAATAATGCCTCTTTTGTGTGAGCTGAGAAACTATACCAAATCTTTTATTACAAAATCATAGCATGTAATTCTTTTTTTTTTTTTTTTTAATCAAGTATTTTTTTTTTTTACTATTTATTTATTTTTATTGTTTTTTTGACAGAGAGAGAGAGATACAGAGACAGAGACAGAGAGAGAACTGAACTGGGGGAGCTCCCAGTTCAGCACATGGTTCCGCACGGGCCGGGGCCGGGACTCGATCCCCGGTCCCCGGCGCTGCAAAGTGAGCGCTTTACCCACTGAGCCATCCCGGCTTCCCCTTAGCATGTAATTCTATAACAACAATATCATACTCAAGCACACTATATGATATTTTAAGTGAAATGTTAAAATTGCTGTTCATCTTTTAGGAGACAAAGCAAGCCTTATGACTTTACAGTGTTACTTCTGCTGGACCCTTCATATCTTATACTCCCTTATATGCTGATTTTTACTACTTAACTCTCAAAGGACAATTTTGAGGATGGGAAGGTGTTACTCACTGATACCTTAATTGCATATAGGTACTTAAGAATATGTTACATCACACAGAAAGTTCTAACATTTGACAATAAGAAAGTGATTTCAGAAAAATAATTTCAAAGAGCTACACTTTTATCCTATTTTCTTTTGTACAGAGGAAAGCCACACCAAGCATGTTGTAAGCAGAAATATTCTTTCTTACTCTTGAATAAAATTGAAATTGTAATTCATATTTTATTTACATACGTTTGGTTTTGTGGGATAAAATTTTATCAGGGATAAGCTTTTCATAGGTTTCACTGTAACAGAAAAAAAAAATCCTTTAGTGTAAACAGTACACAGTGTACATCTACATTATAATAGATGAACAAGGATATTAGTATCCACTCTCTATATGTACACATTTTCTTTTCATTTTTTCCAACTTGTAACTTTTTCCTGTTATACTAAGAAATTATTTAATATGTTAAAGTCATCCTATATACAAGATCTAACAATGAAGTTCACAAATTCATCCTAGAATTACTGAATATCACTACAGTCACCTTTGAAGTCCTCCCCTTGGGAAGCTATGCACTAATGCCAGTGTCTAGTCCACCCTTCAAAGCAGTTTTGGAACTCTTTTTCTGGTGGCCATCAGAGCCGTTGTTGGATTACTCTTGATGTCCTGAATGTCATCAAAATGTCTTCCTTTCAACATTTCCTTTATCTTTGGGTAAAGAAGGGAGTCACTGGGGGCCAGATCATGTGAGTAGGGAAGATGTTCCAATACATTTATTTGATTATTGCCTAAAAAATCTCTCACAGATAGTGCCATATGAACTGGTACATTATCATTATGCAAGAGCCATGAGTTGTCAAAAAGTTTAGGCCATTTTCATCTAACTTGTTCACGCAGCCTTTTCAGGACTTCCAAATAGTCAACATGGTTGACTGTCCAGTTAGTACAAATTCATAATGAGCCATCTCTCTGATATCAAAAAACGTTAGCAACATCATTTTGACTCCTGATTTAGACTGACAAAATTTTTTGGTTGTGGAGAATTGGCTAACTTCGATTGCGCACTTTGACACTTTGTTTCAGGGTTTTATTGGTACATGTTTCATCACCAGTGATAGCACAGCCCAAAACATCATCTTGTCTCTGCAAAATGTCTTGGCAAACTTGGACTCTCCTTTGCTTTTGCACACACCTTTCTTATGTCAAGATTTTCAGTTAAGATTTTCCTGTTTCTCTATTGATGTTGACTTTGGTCAGCTATGCTTCTCATAATCGGCCAATGATTTTGACACACAGTTTGATGAATTTTTGCAATATTTTCTTCAGTTCTGCTCATTACTGGCCACTCTTCATCAGTGGCACTTTCCCTCCCGTCAGAAAAACATTTTATCCATTTGTATACTGCCGTTTTCTCCATGGCATTATCCCCATCAACTTGGGACTAACATATTCCTGATTTCACTTGCACTCATGCCAAGTTGAACAAGAAATTTAACGTTTGTTCATTGCTTTAATTCAAGTTCCAATATTCTCATGACAGCACACAAAAACATGCAACAATAATGAATGCCGTTCAGCAAGATACCACCACACATCGACCCGAACACAGCTGTGAGATACTGATATATCAAGGTTATGAAACCATACTGAGCTGTTTGTACAGTGCTGCCAACATGTGTGCATGGTGGCAAGTTTGTGAACTTATTAGATCTCGTAAAGCAGTATGCTATTTTTAAGTATTGATAGAATACTATTGGTAGTTATTTTGTTAATGTGTTTTGTTTCATATTTTTCTCAGCTCTTCCACTGGTTCACTTTTATTTTTATTTATTTTTTTAAAGATTTATTTTATTGATTTTTGACAGAGAGAAACAGAGACAGAGAGAGACAGAGAGAAGGGGGAGGGCCCAGAGCAGTCTCCATAGTTGACATTAGTTTTTCCATATAGTTTCACTCCACAGGTGGGCACAGGACTGCGCAGGGCAGGAACTGGGCCGGGAGCCTCCCACGTAGGTCCCGGCAAGAACTGAACTGGGGGCACACCCCAGTTCAGCATATGGGTCTGCATGGGCCAGGGCCAGGATTCGATCCTCAGTCCCCGGGGCTTCAAAGCGAGCGTTTAACCCGCTGAGCCATCCCAGCTTTCCCATGTTTCACTTTTATTAATACTATAATTTTAGATCCTCTTCTTAGTCAAGTAAGCTGAAAAATATTGTTATAGAACATACATGTTATATTGATTCAGTTTATGAATATACAGTTTATTTTCATCCTCACTAAGACCTGCTATATGATGATCCATATTGGGGTGTTATAAATATGAGATATATACCACATCTTCCATACATTCATTGTTTTCTAACGTTTTACTTCTGGGGAATATGGACTATAAAGATACTGATTTTTTTTTTTAAAGACTTATTTTGTTTGAGAGAATGTGAGAGAGGGAGAGAAAGAGAGGTGGGTAGGGCCCAGAGCAGTCTCTGTAACTTTACATCATTAGTTGTGACATGGTTTCATTCCACACAAGTGGATGTGGACTGCACAGGGCGGGAACTGAACTACTTTTACCTTCACTGCAGAGTCATCCCAGTGGTTACCAGCTGCAGCAGAGTTCAGCATGTGGGTTTGCACAGGCTGGGGGCAGGGCTATGTACCGAACCCCGGACCTCGTGATTGCAAAATAAGCACTTAACCACTGAGCTATCCTGGCATTCCTGATATTGATATGTTTTTAACAGTACATTATTAAGGATCAAGTAAAGATTTAAAATTCCATCACATAGGTGTTTAGGAAATATTTATGAGTGAGTAGAATAAGTTCAATTGGCTGATGATTGAAGGGAAGCTGTAGAATTATAATTAACAAGATCCAGGAGAAAAATCACTAGCACAGTTAGAATTAATGAGAAACTAAAGAACCAGATTCCATCATAGCTTCTTGTAAGGAAAAAATATCATTTGTTAAGAACTTACTCAATGACAAACTTTGTTTTAGGTTTATTACGTGTTCACTCTGCAAAAATCCTACATGATAGGCATGACCTTATTTTATATATAAATAAAAGTTCAAAAAAGTAAATAAGTTGCACAAGGTCATAGTTAATGAATAGATTATTCCTGACTTTTGAACCTCAGAGATTCATAATATGTATATTTGACATATATAAAATTGATTTTAGAATTTAAAAAATACCAAACATTGAATAATGATTAAACATTTGAGCATCTGTTAGAGCTAGATTATATTCTAGTATGTTGCATAGTTATTCTTTAGTTTGACAGTTTTCCTAAAAGAAAATTCATCTGCATATATTAAGCTACAATAGCATACTTATGTCAGCTTACAATTTTTTTCTATGACTGATAACTAAAGGAGTGTGTGTACTAACAAGTTTAGTTACCCATGTTCTGATTATCCATAAATAATTTAAATGATCTCTGGAGTGGGTTGTACTTATCATTTTGTTCAATGTTGGTAATTACATGTTGGTTTAACTCTGTCAAGAATTGGCACTTATCATTTTATGTTTTTATATTTTTGAGTAATTTATGAATAATATTGAGAAGTAACAACAAAGGGATTGTGAACAACTTTATTAGAAATTATAATAATCAATTTAGTAAACACAAATTTTTATTCCATATTTCCCTAAAATGGGTAATGTCTTTTGAGATCAACTAGCTACTCATGAACTTTTATACATGATCCTGAAACTATCCATCTTATAAATATTTTAAATTCATATGCATTTTTTATAGGTCAAACTTATCATTATATATGGTTCTTTAACTTGCATTTATGTTGTCAAAATTCAGTAATATTGAAAACTTTGGCATCTCATAATCTTGTTAAAGAGAAGAAACCATTTTCTTTCTCCATGGTTGCAAAACATTTTCACTTTTTTAAAGATTTATTTTTATTGGTTTTTTGACAGACAAAGAGACAGATAGAGAGAGACAGAGAGAAGGGGAAGGGCCCAGAGCAGTCTCCATAGTTGACAGCATTAATTTTCCATATAGTTTCAGTCCACAGGTGAGCGCGGGGCTGCACAGGGCAGGAACTAGGCCAGGGGCTCCCACATAGGCCCCGGCAAGAACTGAACTGGGAGCACACCCCAGTTTAGCATATGGGTCTACATGGGCCAGAGCCGAGACTCGATCCCTGGTCTCCGGGGCTGCAAAGCGAACGCTTAACCCGCTGAGCCATCCCAGCTTCCCCAACATTTTCATTTTTATATTTATAAACACAAGTTAGAATTATAAGTCCAATAAAGTTTCATTTCTGCATCACCTATTTTCATCTTATTCCCTTTGCATTTACATTTCCCTTACAAACTGTATTATGTAACTTTTAGTGCACAAACATCATGAAGTATGAAAGAACACTGTCATGCATCCTGTTAGCAAAATGGAATGTTCAAGTTCTTGTTGCAAAATACCGTACTCTGTGATGAAGTTCTTCCTTTTGCATGACTAACTGAATAGGAATGCAATATTTGCTTTTTATGCTTAAATGCATTATTTACTCATTGATGTTGAGTTTGAGAAAATATATTCGAATCATCTGAAAATTGATAGTCTGAGATTTTGCTTATAAAATCAATTTCACCGGCATTATAATCCAGAATGCTATTAATCTCTTTGCAGTCATCTTCTAATGTATTTGAAACTCTTCAATCACTTTTCTTCTTTTTTCCAGTATAAAACATTTAGAACTCTGAACTACATTAAAAGTTACCTCCCTCCTATCCCCTATCCCCCAAAATCCTGCCAAAATAGTGCTTCTATATTTCTCTTATACTTTCTTTCAAAGATATGATACTATGGGTTACAGTGTATTGTGTAACCGTTACACAATAACAAAACTAAAGGATGATATAAAAGTGATGATTTAGGGGAAGCTGGAATGGCTCAGCGGGTCAAGCACTTGCTTTGCAGCCCCGGGGACCAAGGATCGAATCCCAGCCCCGGCCCATGCGGACCCATATGCCAAACTGGAGTGTGCCTCCCATGCAGGAGGCCCCCAGTTTAGTTCTTGTCCAGAGGTTCGGCTCCTGGCCCAAGGGGGCATGCCTTCCATGTGGGGGGCCCCCGCCCACCTGTGTGGAATGAAACCATGTCAAAAACTGATGACATACAACTATGGAGACTGCCCTGGGCCCTCCTCGTTCTTTCTGTCTCTTTCTGTCTCTCTCTGCCTGAAAAACAATAAAAAAAAAAATTCTTTAAAAGTGATTTATTTCATCACTAAATAATCCCTGTAGGTGATTCCATTTTTTATTTTCTTATTTTTTAGCTTAACTGTTAAAAAATAATTGATGAGTAATGATTAAATAATGCCTAAGCTGATAAAATGGGAAAATATTCAACTTATAAGAAAAATGCAATCCCTAAGATACCATAATGTATCTTTAATTTATAAAAGGATCACCATAATGTATCTTTGATTTATAAAGAAATCAAATAGATCCAAATAGAATTTTTGCAGATAGAGTGAATTTAATTCTGTTAAAAAATAAATATTTTTTTGTTCTTTGGAAGATTTCTAAAAAAAAAATCAGATATGAAATTTAATTCCCACAAATAAAATTGTACAATGAAGAAACTCAAAAAGTAAAATTGGTCTAATAGATATTGTGGTACACCTAAGGTTAATATAACTACATTTTAAAATTTTATTTCATAACCAAATCTGAACTAGTTCGTATTTCTCCTATCTCAAGTGAAAGGGTTAGCCACGGTAATTCATTCTGAAATAATAATAATTTGACCAAATAAGGCACCCATCTTAAAGAGCCAAGCACATCTTGAGATATTACTAGTTTATCTTTATTCAGTCCAATAAAATTTTTGCATTAAAAAAATAGATGTATAAAAAATTATGTATAACGTATATAATAAATATTTGCCTATTTGGACATCTGAATAGGGCATTTTTGTTTGTTAGAAATTTCTAAAATTATAGAATTTTTCTTTTTTTTTTTTTACATAAGAAAAGTATGGCTCTCATATAGATCCCACTGTAGCAAGGATTTCACAGTAGAACCATACTTTATAAATCACAATCTGAGTCATCCAAAACCAAAATGAAGTCAAGGAGAATCAATGACTAACATGTAGTAAGATTTATTTTAGCCCTCAAGTAGAAATGTGAAAGATGTGTGAAATAAAGAAATACTGGTAAACTCCAGGGACAAAGGCTAGTTTTGTAACGGGATGAGAACCCAAACTGTTTTGTAATTAAGATAGTGCTTGATATTGCAGATAGAAGTTAAACAAGTACAAAATTCAAACAGATTTTTGAAGGTTATATTCTTGAAAAGGAGGAATTTTTGAAGCCTTGCAAATCTTGTTTTCTCTTTCTCATTTGGGCTATTTTGGAAAAATATAAAAACATTTAAATATATATTAATACAATATAAGAAAGGGAGGGGATGAATAAGGCAGCCCTTCTTCATATCAGAGACAGAAAACCTTCAGATCTTTAAAAGGTCTGGTGAGGAGGAGCAGGAGTAAAGTGTTCATGGAGAATACAGGAACTGGTCTAGCTCTGTCCTTTGAGGGAAGGGATGTGGTTAGGCACATCATGACCAAACTGTTGAAAACCAAAGATTAAGAGAAAAACTTGAAAGCAGTCAGAAAAAAAGTGACACATTGCCTACAGAGAACAACAGTTTGAAAGATCATGGTCTTAACAGAAGTTTAAAAACAATGGATCAACCTTTAAAGTATTGAAGGAAAAAAAGTCTTAACTCAGTTCTGTATCTGATGAAAATAATGAAGATAAAATAAACCTGCTGTTATCTTAGTTAGTAATTACATATTTAGCATACTGATTAAGGATGTGGGCTGTAGAGACAGAATCTGGATTTGAATTTCAGTATGGACACCTCTTGTTATCATGGGTGAATTACATAAATTCTCTAGACCTCAGTTTTCTTACATATTTTATTAATATATACTTTATTGGAATAATATCTAAATAAGTAATCATGAGAAATAAGGGAGAGAATGATTCTTAAGCACTTAGTACCTACTTGGCATATGGTAGGTTGTTAGAAAATGTTAGTTACTATTTATTCATACATATTTTTAGAGAAAAGTTTTTCATTTGAGAATTTTTAGATTTTCCAACTATATCTTGAAAAAGAAAAAAACCACTGCTAGTATTGTAAAAGGGAAGTTACTTTTGCTGATACTTTCACTTGTACAAAGACAAGATTTAGGAAGCTCTCATTTCCAGAAAAAAAGTATTTTATGTACAATGCTTTTATTTTCTGTGTTGCTTTAGGCAGAAATATAGGAATTTTTTTGATTATGGATTTTAAGTTATTAGGTAAGGCAATGCCTGGTAAAAATGAACTGTTTGTTTTAGATTCTGTGATTATTGAAGAAATTGCCCTTCAGATCTTTAGAAAGGAATATCTGCAGTTGATCCCCCAATCTATTTTCTTTGTACAATGTTTCTTACATTTCACAATACTATAAAAAGAAAAGTCATCTGTAAATGTTTTTTTTTTCGTGGTTTTTAGGAAAGTCTGAATGAACATATTTTCAAAACTTTAGTTTATTTGTGATTTCATATTTTCATTTGAAGACTTGTTAGGTTTTAGAGAGTTTTCAAAATCATGATGTCATTTAAAACTAAATTTAGAAGTCAGGATGCTCGGATAGCTCAGCAGGTTGAGTGCTTCCCTTGCAACCGAGGTCTCGGGGTCAAATCCCGGCCCTGCCCGTGCAACCCCATGTGCTGAGCTGCAGTGCAACTGGTAGCCACCAAGATGGCTTGCAGGAGAAACTTCTCACCTCCCATGCAGGAGGACCCCCATTTGGTTCCTACCCTGTGCAGCCCCACATCCACCTTTGTGAATAAAACCATGTTACAACTAATGATGTACAACTATGGAGCCTGTTCTGGGCCCTTTCCCCCTTGTCTCTCTCTCTTCCTCAAACAAATAAAAATATTTTCTTGAAAAAAATTAAATCTAGAAGTCAATTGTGCTTTCTATTACAGTAGTGTATGATATTTTATCTGTTATTGTTCATACCACTTTTATGTTTCTTCCATTATCAGTCAACAAACAGCTACTGTGCCATCTTTTTTTTTAAGATTTCACTAATTTTATATTTGACCTTATTTGTATTTATAGTATAGTAAGTGTGATGGCTTTGCAGCCACACGTAAAATACAGTTCCAAATTTGTTTGACCATATCTAGGTCTTACTAAATCTGATCTTTGTTTTCTCATCTCTCATGAGTATTAAGAAGGATAATGCATGTAAAACACTATGAGATCCAACTGTTAGCTTTTACAGTTATTGCATTTAAAAAGACTTAAATGAAGTGTTGCCATTAATATTTTCTTTCTACATATTAATCTGCCCATCATTCATTCATTGAGCATACATTTACTAAATAACAGGTTCAATGGCCTAACACTGTCCCATTTTTTGCCCTCTTGAAATTTATATTTTAGTTGTACAAAGTACTGCCTTTTTTTTCTTGTGCAGATTCTAGGAGCAAAAATTATTTAGCATAAAAGTTGTTCAGTTGATGAATTTATGTTTTAAATTTTTATCTTTATTCAAATGAAAACATCAATAACATTTAGTATATAGCTGTTGTATAGCAGTGCTACTCAAAATGTGCACTGTGGACCAGTGCTGGTCTGTAATGACATAATTACAGAATTTGAGAGTAAGCTATAAATTTACTATCTGACAGTTTCTGTGGATTAAGGATTTTGGCTTGGCTTAACTGGGTGCCTCTGGCTCATAAAGCTGTTGTCCAGGGCTGCAGTCTCATCTGAAGACTTGCCTGGAGGAAGATCTACTTCCAAGCTCACTCATATGGCAGCTGGCATTCCCGGATGAGTAATCCAAGTGAGGATGAGAGCATCCAAGATGGAAGTCATATTCTTTTATAACCAATTTTTAGACTTGACATCTCATCACTTCTGCTGTATTCTATTTGTGAATTAAGTACACATTGTGATATTTATTTGTTGTGCCTTTTTCTTGGTTTTCCTAGCATCTGTGAAGTATTACTAAAGGTAATTATTTAAGTAATATTAGGAAATACTTACTTCATTTTTAGATCAAATTTTGTTTCTTAGTATACTTGGTAGTATAGACATGAATGCTTCATATGCTGGATGTTACTGTCAACATTTGCCCAATTTTCATAATGCTATACTATGTGCAGATTTAATAACCGGGTCAGTTAACCATAATAATTTGTTGGCATTGGATAAAGTGGTTTTTGGCAAAAAGATTAATTTAGTAGGTTTTGTAATTATGATAATGCTATTATGGTTTAAAAGTCTGAAATCTGATCAATTTAAGTTGTTGCTTTAATAAAGGCAAATACTTTATTTTAACCTCTTAGAAATTAAAGCAAGAAGCCAGATTTTAAGACCCCAAATTAGGTTGCTGTTATTCTTAGCTCTAAGCCTTTAAGTAAAGGAGATACCGTAATAAGCTATATGGTTCTAACTTTTGTTGAAACAAATGATGTTTTTAGAGTATACTTGACTCCCAACCCTTTGAGGCCTGGTCAGGAAGGCAGAAACATTGACAACAATTACTATTTTAGAAATCAAAAAGAAAAATTACACAAGTAAACCAAAGCATGGGATTCACTTTTTTTTTTTAAGAAAATTATGGTGTCCTCCAGAGATAAAGACACATCTTACTTACCTGTGAAGGTTATATAATACGAGTGCATTTTTAGATTAAGGGATTAAATTTATTTGTTAATATAAGCATTTAGCAGAAATTTACATTTTCAAAATATGCATATTCCAAACTAGAGTTTCATAACATTTCTTGGGAATATTCTGGGATTTAATTTAAAATTTTACTTGGTGAACTTGATTTATTCTTAGAAATATATTAATATGATGTTCTACAGTAAAATACATGTTTTTCAAGATTTATTAATGTAAAGTGTTTCTACACATATTGCAGACAGTAATATATGTGATTTTTAAATCAGTCATGCCAAATGCATATGACAATACATTCATACAGTTAAGTATTATGAGATAAAACTCAGCCTTAGGTATTGTTGAAATTTCAGGAAAAGCCAGGATGGCTCAAGGGGTTAAATGCTCCCTTTGAGCCCTGGGGTCTGAGGATCAAGTCCTGGTCCCAGCCCCAGCCCCAGCGGACCCAGTGGTGAACTGGGGTGTGGCCCCAGTTCAGTTCTCCCAGGGCAGGGTTCCCATGTGGGAGGCCCTCACCCTGGTTCCCACCCTGCCCTGCCCTGCCCCCACCCACCTGTGTGGAGTGAAACTGTCGAAACTAATGACATGCAGCTATGGAGACTGCTCTGGGCCCTCCTCCTTCTCTCTGTCTCTCTCTGTCTCTCTGTCAAAAACAATAAAATCTTAAAAATAAATAAAAATCATAAAACTGAAAGTAACAAAGACACAGAGACCTATGGACACACTGAATAGTTTGGTGGTTATCTGGAAAGAGGGGAGGAGGGGAGAGGGAGAGTTGTTGGGGGGAGGTGGGAGTGGGCACCGGATGTGTGTGTGGGGGGCTGGTTCTGGGTGGTGGGCACATGGTGCGATGCGTGGGTGATGTGATGTGATGTGGACTTGTACATCAGGAAACTATCTGCTACCAACCAATGTCACCCCATTAAATTTAACAATAAAAAATAAATAAAATGAAATCGAAATCAAATTTAAAAAAATGAAATTTCATATGTATCTAGGCTTGGTTACCTTAACTTGAGGTAAACTAAAATATAACTGCTTGGTACCTTGACTTGAATTTTAAGATTATGTCAATAGTAGAGCCTTAAAAGACATGAAGAACATTCTCTTCTTGGTTCAGAGTTCCACAAAATCAGAAGGAGGGAGGTGGGGCGGGTGGTGAGTGCCATTTGTTCTTTCTGACTTCCCTGAAGTTAGGTGGCATTTTGTGAGTATGTGTGTTGAGTGTGTGTGATTTTTTTTCCTTCTTGTCATTTATTTAGTAATGAAGAATTTTCTTGTTTTTCTGTTAATTTCTCAATCAATTACAAGCTTGTGTTAGCAGCCAGGGCTGTAGGCTCAGTCACATTTTAGAGACATTAGAAAGAATGAAAGTGAGAGGAGAGAATTCACATTTGTTGCCTGTTTTACTATGTGTTTACTGTGCTATGGTTTCTTATATAGCAAACATTTAATACTCAACAACCCTAGAGACCAGGAGACTAAGATTCATAGACCTTGTAATCACATAAATTGCCCAGGAAGACACAGCTAGTTCAGTTTCAGAGTTTAAATTTAAATCCAGGACTGTCTGGTTTCAAAGCATGTACTCTTTGTACTATATCAAAATGCCTCTTGATACTGAACTCTTTATTAAATCTTTCTTAAGATAAGCAGTTAGCATATTTAGATCTCACTAACGAAAAAAATAGATATCAGTAAGTCTGGACTACTTTTCCTTTTATGGATTAATAGTTTTCATTAGCTAACATAAATCACTTATTGTGTAACAGTTCAATAAATTATTGTAGCTCAGTGTTTTGCAAGTTTTTTTAAAGCCATGCTCTCCTTCACAAACCTTCCTTTAATATTATCTGAAGCTTTAAAACAGTATCACTAAAAACAAATCATTATTACTTCCTCCCATCCCCCCAGTTATAGCATATAATCCGGAGAAGAGGAAAGATAATCTCATCAATTGAGAATAATTATTGCTGTTTAAATTCCAGATACTGTTGTTTGTTATCAGATGCTTTTCTATGTCATATCTGTTTGAATATATTTTCATAACAGCATTAATAGTTTATAATTGTATTGTAAATGTCTTAAACCCAAGTCCTTTTTAACAGAGTATGCTCTTTTAAAAAGTTAGAGTATTATGGAGTTTTATTAAGGCAGGAGGAAGGCATATGGGTATGTTTTAAATCATTTTGGTGTAATCAGTCCAAAATACAAGTTCTTGCAACTATTTTTTCCCCCATGCTTGACAAATCGTTGAGTAATATTTTATGGATGTTTAACTCTTTGTTTCTGGATTTTAAGCATAAGATTGGTAAAAATAATAATAACAACAACAATAACAATAACAGTAATGGTTTTCAGAACCTGACTTCTTAAGGAAGCCACCTTTTAAAATTTATCAATAGTAAATAACTATTATTTGGAAACTATTAGTGCAGTCTTGGAGTTGTTACCAATTTCAGTATACGTAATATTAGTGTTCACACAGATATTTTTTAGGAATTAGAATAAAAGAAATGAAAGTTACTATTAACTTTCCCTTTTCTGTAGGCTATCTTTTCTTTTACATTAGTGATAGAATATATGTGAGGAAATTATAGGAGAGCTGCATAGCATTTACAAAAATGTAAGGAAAAGTTAGAGGTTTTAAGATTTTATTTGATAAGGGTTAAGTTGTGAAAGTGTTTTAAACTCTTACCATAGATGATTAGAGTTAAAAGAAACCTAAGAAATCAGCAACTGTGGATCAAGAAATAATTTCAAGATTAAGATTCAGAAAAACTGGAGCCATTTGTTGGAGAGGGTAATTAAAAGGACCGTTTTTCCAGAATAGGAAAATAATATCTTGTACAGCTCTTTCTGACTTCATTATAATAAATATTTTTCTTCTAATAATGTAGAACACAGTATAGGATAAAAAGTAATAACTCAGTTTCCTAGTAGTAATATAACTCTAACTTATTTTCCTGGCTACTTATATAATTTTTATATTAAAAAATAGTAACATCCGAGGTTGCAGAACTTAAATTATTACAGTACCAAAAAAGTACTATAGGAGAACATTTTCTTCTTTGTCTAAGAACATATGTATTCAACTAACTATTTCTTAAGATTTGTGCACTTTATACTTTCAACTAAAAATAGTCTGTTAAGTATCAATTCTATGTAAGTAAATATTTTTGATGACATGATCTAGTACCCAAAGAAAGAACCTCTCAGCCTACCCCCTTTGTGTTAATGAATCAACATCCACAGAAACAATCAACTTCTATAAGATTTAAATTTAGTTTCTCACAATTGTTAAATGTCCTGCTTATGTTTATTTGAGAATAAACAATGTTTTCATTATTAAAGAACCTGGCAGACTTTTTATAAAATATACAACTCATCATCAAAATAGGAACCCACAAACAGAGTTTTGGGAAATTTACCTTTGAATTAATGTGTTTTATATCAGGATATTTTCCATTAAGTACTAAAGAAGCAGATAGTTTTGTTTTTTACTTCCTTTTTCTTACAGACTTTTTTTTTTTTTAGGTTAGTTTTAGGTTCAGAGCAAAATTGAAGGGAAGATACAGAGATTCCCATATACTCCCCATACATGCACTGCATTTCCCCTGCCCCCGCCCCCTTATCAACATTCCCCATTAGTGTCATACATTTGTTACAGTATTTTAATGTTAAATTTGTTGGGGTGACGTTAGTAAAAATTACATAGGTTCCAGGTGTACAATTCTACAGTACACCATCTATGTGTTGCATTGTATGCTTACCACCCCACAGTCAGTTCTCCTTCCATCATATCTTTGACACCCCTTCTTTCCTTCCCTTATTTTTAATAATTGATGAGTCTACATTGACATGTCATTATCACTCAAAATCCATAATTTACATAAAGGTTTACTTTAAAAATATATAATTGTTTTGTCTTTTAATTACAGTTGACATATAATATATTGTTTTCAGGTATATCACCTACTGATTAGACATTTACAAAGTGATCAATCACCCCAGTAAATCTAGTACCCACCTGACACCATACATAGTTATTAAAATACTGTTGACTATATTACTTATGCTGTACTTTATATCCCCATCATTATTTTGTAACTATCAATTTGTATTTCTTAATCCCTTCCCTGCACCCCCGTCCCTGCAACCCCTTGCCAGCTAGCAACCATCAAAATGTTCTTTATATCTATGAGTTTGATTCTGTTTTGTTTCTTTTGTTCTTTAGATTCCATGTGTAAGTGAAATCATATGTCATTTGTCTTTCTCTGTCTGACTTAACTCCACTCAGCACAATACCCTCTAGGTCCATCTGTGTTGTTCAGATGGCAAGATTCCATTCTTTTTTATGGCTGAGTAATATTCTATTGTATATATGTACCACCTCTTCTTTATGCATTCATCCAATGAAGGACACCCAAGTTGCCTCCATATCTGGCCTATTGTAAATAATGCTGCAGTGAACATATGGATGGCCATAACCCTTTGAAGTAGTGGTTTGGATTTCTTTGGATAAATACCCAAAAGTTGGTATTATTGGGTCCTTTTTTGTCTCCTGTTATAATAGCCTTTGTTTTAAAGTCTGTTTTGTCTGGTATAAATATTATTACCCTAGCTTTGTAATTTCTTCCATTTTCATTTTCACAAAATATCTTTTTCTATCCTTTTACTTTCAGTCTCTGTATGTCTTTTGATCTGAAGTCACTTGTAGGCAGCATGTGTAAGGGTCTGTTTTTTTATACATTCAGCTACCCTGTCTTTTGATTAGAGCATTTAAACTCTTTACATTTAAAGTAATTATTGACAGGTACATAATTATTGCCATTTTATTATTCATATTGTTTATTTTTTTCTTAAAGAAGTTCCTCTAACATTTCTTATAATACTGGCTTGGTGTTGATGAACTCCATTAGATTTTTCTTGTCTGGGAAGCTTATTATCAGCCCTTTGATTCTAAATGATAGCTTTGCTTAATAGAGTATATTAGTTGTATGCCCTTGCTTTTTTCATCACTGAACATTTCACGCCAATCCCTTCTGGCCTGCAAAGTTTCTGTTGAGAAATCAGCTGACAGTCTTATGATAGCTCCCGTCTAGTTAACTAAGCACGCAGATAGTTTCAATTTATTATTCTATTGGATTGAATTTTATGTTTGTAACATCAGGTTAGGAGTAGATATTTTTCAGTGCCTCTCTCCCATTCTTCATTGGAACAAGTTAAATGAATAGAAAACTCAGGAAGGAAAAACGCAATTGAAAAGGGTATGTACATGATTCTCTCTTAAAGAGCAGACTTTATGTCCTTGCTGAAAACCTGAGTTTTCTTTTAGTGTATACGTATTAACTTGGTTTAGGATCTATGGGGGTTATATTACTTCAGTTATTTCTTTCAGTGATACAAATTTTAAAATCTTTAAAATAATCCACTCTGAAATAATTTTGAAATTTTTGTGCACCTCTTTTCGCAAAATGTATTAAAACCTAAGCCAAAAATACAAAGTTACATCTGTGCTTTTGTTCCCATCATATAAGAATTGTAGGTATGTGGTTTGAGTATATGTGTTCACATATGTGTGTATAAAATAATTGGAGAGCAATGTGGGAAAAAAAATCTGCGAAAGTCCTGGGGTTGTGATTTATTTATTTTTTTTAATTTTTCTGAAAAAAAAGTTACAATAAATGAACATGCAAAAAAGGAAAATTTTATGTCATATGTTAATTTGAAAATTACTACTTTAAAATTATGGTTATATTCTTAATCTATTGTACTTAAA
Organism: Craseonycteris thonglongyai; assembly: GCA_004027555.1. NCBI lineage: Eukaryota > Metazoa > Chordata > Mammalia > Chiroptera > Craseonycteridae > Craseonycteris > Craseonycteris thonglongyai. The sequence continues at coordinate 44,949 of PVKE010001940.1, forward strand.
TTTAGATAGTAAAATGAACATTTAATCAAAGTCTGAAGTTTTTGCTGGTTTCTAAATCTTTTCTGACAAACATATTAAATATTTGAACATTTCAAGAGTTTAAAATAATATTTGTTCTTAAGACAGATACAGGTTTTCTGGGGATTGTTGCTTTTGGTTATTTATATTATAATAGAAATAGGAGGCAAGCTCCACCCAGAAACTTTCCTATAGTTTAGTTTTTCCTCCTCCTCCTCTTCCCTCTCACTCTTCCAAAGTTACCCTTAGTATATTTTGCATATTTTCTGGTAGGTTAACTCCAGGTGACTTTAATCAGTATGCTAAGCACTTTGATATAATATACACAGTTTTGTATGCTTTTTATAGATAAGAGGAACCCTACCACACAAAAACTTTTTCCTTAGAATCCCTTCTGAAAAATACAAAATTTTCCATTCTTGCTACCGCCAAAGGTTGGCCTTACATTTTTTAGGTGGTAATCTGAATAGTCAATGATAAAGCAGACTGGAAGAATTTGAATATTTTCATCAGAGAAAATATGTTTTTAAACCAATATATGCAGCTATACTACAAGAACCCAGTGTTCTTCCCTTTGAGTTGTACATTATTGTATGTGCTTCTGAGTTGAAACAGACTATTTTGTAATATCAAGCTATAAAAATGTTTTACCATTTACTTTTTCAAAAGAACTTTTGTTTATAAAATCAGTTATATGTATTCATAGACTTTGGGACTTTATATGTGATAGTGCATAGTAATCATAGAACAAATACTTCTTCGGAAGCAAAAGAAAAGTTCAGGTCTATATGATATGCAAACTTCACCTTTTTCTCAAGGATGCTTACAGTGTGCCCTGTTCCCTTATATAGTGTCTTAAAGAGAAAAAAAGTGACCCTAGCGATTTTCAGAACTCTGGAAATTTGGCTTAACTTTAATAATAATAACTATTGGTTGATGGCTATTGTATACCAGACACCATACTAGGCACTGACATTATATAATGCCCTCCTAAAGCCATTTGAAGTAGTATTAAATCTCAGTTCCCAGAAAAATATGGAAAACCATCATACTTTGTGAAATTATGTGGTAATCTCTCCTAGGAGCTTTCCCTTTCAATTTATGGATTTCTAGATAAAGAAACTCAGTAAGAACTAACTAGAAGAACAGAAATAACCAGGACTAATAAGAGATTGTAAAAATTTGAAAATAACAGAAATACTGACCAATTTAAAAAAGCAGGCTTACCACAGTGACATAAATGATAGTACCAAGAGGAACTCATAGAGATCCAAGTACACTAAAACTTAGTATAGTGTTTATTACCTTTCTCCAATTGTTTTTTAGATTTAGATATAAGTAGAAGGTATTTAATCAGACACTGAATTTAACAAAACAACTTAATTTCTCAAAGAATATAAACTAGAATCTTTTAAATATTAATGGAACCAATCAAGCATTCTGTTATATAAATTCAAAATATTCTTATATTCTAATACAAGTCCCAAAAGTTTTAATAAACAAATTTAAACACTAAATGCCTTAGGAAAATAAGATTTTTAAGACTGGAGGTTGTTTAGTTCACGTACTTGTCCTTATATAGTTAATGTTGAAATAAAGAAAAACTACAAATATTTTTAAATTATTAATTTCAGAAAATCAGTTTTTGTCCCAGGCTTTTAATGTGATAAGTTTTTCTCCCAGGCTTTTAATGTGATTATGTGACCATGCTATGTTAATAAAAGAATGAGAAAATAATACAAACTGAGTTTAGTCATTCAACAAACAATTATTGAGCACCTACTCTGTGCCAAGCACTGTTTGAGGCATTTGGGATACATCAGTGAAAAAAAGTTCCCTGCCTTAATAGGGCTTACGTTTGCACAAGGGAGACAGACAATAAAATATAATAAGTAAATAAACTTATGTGTTTTGTTAGGAGATGATAAGGGCTATGAAAACAGTGAGACATTGGGAAGAGAGGGTGGGAGGGGTAATCAGGCTGCACTTTTAAATAGGAAGGTCAGGGTAGGCCCTTATTGAGAAGGTGATGGATAACATTTAAGCAAAGATATGACAATAAGGGGGTTTAATCAAGATTTCTAGCTTAAGAACCGTCTAGGAGAAATAGTCAGTGTAAAAAGCCTTAAGGTTAGTGTGTGTCTAGCAGCTTTAAGGAACAACAAAGAGACTAGTGAGGATGGAGAGTAGTGAGTAAGGGGGAGAGTGTTAGTTAGGTATGAGGGTATACAGGTAACAAGTAACTGGGATCCATATTCTCTTAAGGACTTTGAGTTTTATTCTAGAGTGATATGGAGTGTCATTGTATAGTGTTTAGCAGAGGAATGACATGACCTAACTTGTGATTTAAAAGAATCAGGTGGGCTACTATGTTGATAGCTGACGGTAGGAACATAAGTGGAGAAACAACAGACTATTTTAAGGAGGCTGTTGCAATTAACCAGGCAGGAGATGGTAAATGGTGACTCACCCTAGAGTGAAAATAGTAAGAAGTGGTTAAATTCAGGGTACATTTTGAAAGCAGAGCTCACAGGATTTCCTGACAGTTTGGATGTAGGATGTATGAGAAAGAACAGGGTCTAAAATGACTACAAGATTATTTACATGAGCGATTGGAAGGGATTACAGTTGCCTATAACAGAGGAAGCCTGCAGTGGAGCTGGTTTGTGGGATGGAGGCATATGAGCAGATCAAGTCTGGACATGTTAAATTTGAGATATCAGACAGGCATTTGGACTGGAAATGTAAGCGTGGAATTCTTATTCTGTAGATGGTAGTAAACCTATGTCTGTAAAATTGGACGTAAGTTGCCTGGTAATTGGGCATCAACTAGGCAAGGTGATAGCTGAAAACTAACTTTATCCCAACTTTGCTTGGCACCAGTTTTGCTGATAACCCAGTTCTTCAGACCTAATTAAGAACCAAAACCAATTTATCTCAGTGTTTTTGGCCTAAATATTATGCTATATGTGAGGTAATAAGCGTTCGTTAAATATTTCTTTTTCTTCCATACATTCTATCATTTAAAGGACAAATAACACAGCTTAAATGTAGGATTTGTCTGCATATAGCCCCTTCACTCTTAAATAGTGTTAGCTTTGAGAAATTATGAATGAATTACATTCACCTGTTTTCCTAGACAATGACAAGTAATTGTATTACCAAACCATAAGGCAAAGTACTGGGTAATATAAGGCTAAATGTAAAAGTTGAAGAGAAAAATATCAAATGATAAAAACAGAAAACTAACCTGTATTCACTTGGGCACTGAGAAACATCACCACCAGTGGTTCTTACACTTTGGGGTACGCTGGAAATAACATCTCTTTAAAATACTGGTATTTGGCTCCTATCCCCAGACCTTCTGATTTATTTGGTATGGTATACAATCTGGGCATTAAAAAAAGGTCCTCAAGTGCATTATGCTAAGTTAAATAAGTCACAAAAAGAAAGAGAAATACTACATGATCTTATTTATATAGAGAATCTTAAAAAAAAACCAAACTAAATTCATAGATACACAGAACAGATAGATTGGAGGTTGCAGGGGACAAGGAAGCAAAATGGGTAAAGGTCATCAAAAGGTACAAACTTTCAGTTATAAAATGAATTAAGTTATGGAGATGTCATGTACAGCACGGTGACTATTGTTAATAATACTGCATTGTATACTTGTAAATTGCTAAGAGAGTAGATCTTAAAAGTCCTCATCATAAAAAAAAAATTATAACTAATAATGATGATGGATGTTAACTAGAAAAACAAAGAAAACATCCTCAAGTAGAGTAAATAAGCTCTAAATCATGCAAATAAAAAAAATCACTGTCGTAATGTTGTATATTCATGACAGTTATTCACTTGGCCATTTATAGCATAAATGAACCTGAAATTGGAGGCAGCTGTGATGCCATGGTAGTTGCATTAGACTTGGAATAAAGACTTGGATTCAAATCCCAGTTCTTTTGCTTATTAGCGGAGTTATGATGGGCAATTAATTAAGCCTACTTGAAATTCCAGTTTCTTTTTTCCTAACATGAGAATAACCAAATCTATGCATGGTTATTATAAATCTGTATTTTTAAAAGCTAATGTATGTAGGGAAGCCGGGATGGCTCAGTGGGTTGAGCGCTCACTTTGCAGCACTGGGGACTGGGGATTGAATCCCAGCCCTGGCCCCGGCCCCGGCCCCGGCCCCGGCCCCGGCCCCGGCCCTGGCCCCGGCCTGTGCGGAACCATATGCTGAACTGGAAGCTCCCCCAGTTCAGTTCTCTCTCTGTCTCTGTCTCTGTCTCTTTCTCTCTCCCTGTCAAAAATAAATAAATAAATATATACATATATATTTAAAAATAATAATAATAAAAGCTAATGTATGTGAAGGTAAATTATAAAGAACTATCTATTAGTACATAAAGATATTAAAGGATTATTATTCAAAGGCTTTTTTCTTAAACTTAGAAGTGACATAACATTATAAAATGTAATAGTTTCCTGAAAGTGAATAAATTATTTTTTCCTGTACTTTTTCACTGCTTTAAGAGTGGAGCTCTGCGTACAGTAGGTAATAAATGTTATTGAACTTAACATGTTTAGAAGAGGATGTGTTTTGTATTTCCTATATAGCATATTAATATAGGAAAAACATGAACTTTGGACTCAGTCCTGGGTTTCAATACAGATGTTGTCACTTACTGGCAAATTTGTGTCAGTAAACACGTTACAAGATTCAGGTTTCTTTTCTCTTTATATTGCGGGTAATAATTTTTACCTTCCAGGGCTGCTGTGACAAGTTCTGGCACAGAACTTTCAGGAAATGTTAATTCCTTTCTTCTCTCTAAAAGTATTACAATAATCTTGGGATAGTAATTTAAAATATAATAATAATTTCTCAAAAGTTAAAAATGCTTAACTATCATTTTTTTATTTTGCTGATTACTATGTCATTTTAACTTTTAAATCTCCACTTTCCTGCTATCCCATGAACACTTTGAAAAGCAGTTTTTATTCTGTATGCTTTTTCAGGTAATAAAAAAATCCATTTTAACGTTAAATCTACACCATGGATAGCACAAAGGAGAAGAGCGACAATTACAAAGATGATCTTCTGCTTAGAATGGGACTTAATGATAATAAAGCTGGGATGGAAGGATTAGATAAAGAGAAAATAAACAAAATTATAATGGATGCCACAAAGGTATGTTCCTTATTTCTTTCACTATCTTTAATTTAGTAACTTTTTAACTTTCTATTTAATCAAAAATTGGTGTCTTAAACATCCTTATTATAATTTTTAACATATTAATCTATAACATTGTTAAGCTACATGTGGATATGGAATAATCTCCTTTCTATTCTGTTGCTCTTGCCATCCAGTTTTCTACTTTTATATATACATGCTATGCATATAAAATCAAAACATACACATTGTATTTTAAACATTTCTTTAAAATCTCACTAGAAGAATACTGTAATTGTTGTCTTTTGTATTTTTGTTTCAATTAGTATAACCTGGAGGTCTTTCTGTATAAGTAATTAAAGATCTTTATGTACCGGTATGGATAATAATATATTAAACCGGTCAGAATCTTTATTGATGGACATATTTATAGTCATTATTTTTTTACAAACAGTACTACAGTGAATAATCTTGTACTTCATAATTTTACATATGTGCAAGTATAGAAGAGATTCCCAGAGTGAAATTGTTCCACCAAATGCATATAGCACAAATGAATCTGTGCGTGTGCAAATTTTGTGAATTGCTGAGTTGCCCTCCGTTTGGTTCTATCAATCAATCTACATTTCCAGTAGATTGAGAGTGTATGAGAGTATATGAGAGTGTAAATGTGCCAACAACTGTGCCAACACAGTATGTTAATGAACTTTTGGATCTGCCAATCTATATATAGTACAGTATATACTATATATATAGTATATACTATATAGTATATAGTATAGCATTAATTTGTATTTCTCTTATGGAAAGTGAGATTTTGCATCTTTTTATATGTTTAAAAGCTATTTGTGTTTCCTTTTTTACTATCTCTTCTTAACCTTTGCACAATTTTCCATTGGATTATTATCATTTCACTTTGCTTATGGTAATTTGTCCTGTGCAGAAGTTTTTTGTTTGCTTCTTTTTATATACTTGAGTTAGTCAACTACATATGGCTTTCTCCAAAGGTCATAAAATAATTTTTTAATGTTTGTGTTTTTCTACCACTTTTTTAGTTTCATTTATATATTATGAAATATCCATGCATATAGGTATACAGTTTAAGATCAGTCTTAGGAAATGCATGCTGATTATTTACAGCAACTTATTTTCAAATGGTTTAGTCAAAAATGGGGAAAAATAGGAAGTGAGCTGATTCTGGGTGGTGGGCACATAATGCGATGTATAGACAATGTAATGTAGAATTGTACACCTGCAAACAATGTAATTGATATCAATTAATGTCACCCCAATAAATTTAACACAAAAAAAAATGGGGAGGAAAGTTTTGTGTGTATATGTACTTCTTGTGTGCAAAAGACTTAGGGAAGAAACAAAATGTAACAGGGTATTAACAATTGCTGTTATCTGCACAAGGACATATAGATAGGTGTTCATTGTACTTATTCCTTCAACCTTTGAAGATTTGAAAATTCCAAAATAAAAAATTAAGGAAAAAATAATTTAAGTATATAAAACATAAATACAATTTTTAAAGTAAAAGAATGAAGAGATGAAATAAGCAAATATGAACACTAATTGGATCTTGGTTTTGAACAAATACATTTGGAACATTTAGGGGAATTTGATGATGGTGAGGGTATTATATAATATTGAGAAATTATTGTTAATTTTATTAGTTATGAAAATGTTAAGATTATGTGGGAAAATGGCCTTATTTTTGTTAAAGATGTATACTAAAATACTCTATAGAAATAGCTAAATGTTATTCATCTGTAATTTATTTTTTTAAGGTTTATTTTATTGTTTAAGAGAAAGTGAGAGAAAGAGAGAGAGAGAGAAGAGGGCAGGGCCCAGAGCAACCTCTATAGTTGTATATCAATTGTGACAAATTTTCATTCCACACAAGTGGGATGTGGGACCGCCCAGGGGAGTAACTGAACTGGGGGCCTCCCACATGAGAGGCAAGAACCTTGGCCACTGTGCCGTCCTGGTAGTTACCAGTTGTATCGCAGTTCAGCATACGGGTTTGCACAGGCTGGGGCTAGCATTTGATCCTGGACCTTAGGGTTGCAAGGCAAGCCCTCAACCTGCTGAGCTATCCCAGCATCCCCTGTAATTTATTTTGAAATAGTTCACTTAAAAAATCAATGGGGAAAGCTGGGATGGCTCAACGGGTTAAGCGCTCGCTTTGAAGCCCCAGAGACCGAGGATCGAATCCCAACCCCAGCCCATGCGGACCCACATGCTGAACTGGGGTGTGCCCCCAGTTCAGTTCTTGCTGGGACCTATGTGGGAGGTTCCAGGCCCAGTTCCTGGCCTGTGCAGCCCTGTGCCCACCTGTGGAGTGAAACTATATGGAAAACTAATGTCAACTATGGAGACTGCTCTGGGCCCTCCCCCTTCTCTCTATCTCTCTGTCTCTGTTTCTCTCTGTCAAAAATCAATAAAATAAATCTTTAAGAAATAAAAAAATAAAAATAAATCAATGAAGGAAATATGGCAAAATGTTCACAGTTGTTAAACCTCAGTTATAATAGAGAGAGAGAGAGAGAGTTATACTAATCTATTTTTCTGTTTGAGACTTCTTTGAAATTTTTATCATAAAAAATTTTTATGTTATGGTTTTTATGTTAAGAAATAGAATATTTAAGTTATCCCAGATGTCCCTATCAGATCATCCCTCTCCCTTCTCTGTGCCTCAGTACAATTTATTAAATAATTCATCCTTTTCCTACTGATCCACAGTGCTTTCTCCTGTTCCACTGGATTATTTATCTGTTCTTGTAGCTATCCAACATGATTTTAATTAAAGTATTTTATAATAGTATCTTGATACCTTCTAAAACAAGGGTTTGTTTGCTCTTTATTGTTTTTCAAGAATATTTTGGGTATTGTTCAATCTCTGTTCTTCCATATAAATTAATATGATATGTGTAATCACAGAAAAATATGTATGCATACATCATATAATTGGTGTATATATCATGTGATTGATATATAGTATATAAAATATATACCTTATATACCTATAACAAGGAGAGAAATTAAATTAGTAATTAAAAATCTTCCCAACTTCTCCCCCCCTTCCTCCCCCCAACCAAACAAAAAAAAGAAAATAAAAATAGATCAGCTTACGGTGGCTTTTCTGGTGAATTTATATGACATTTGAGAAAAAATAGTGCCAATACTACATAAACTCTCCTAGAAAATAAAAAAGGATGAAATAGTTCTCAACCCATTCTTTTTTTTTTTAAGACAATTATACCTTTTATTTTATTGGTTTTGACAGAGAGAGTGAGAGAGAGAGAGAACTGAACTTGGGGAACTCCCCTGTTCAGCAGTTGGGTCAGCATGGGCCGGGGCCAGGATTCGATCCTTGGTCTCCGGCACTGCAAAGTGAGCGCTTAACCCACTGAGCCATCCCGGCTTCCCCACAACCCATTTGTTTAGGCCAATATCCCCTTGATACCAAAGCCAGATGAACAGATTACGGGTCATTATAAATGTAAAAGTTCTCAACAAAATGTTAGCAAACTGAATTCAACAATATATAAAAAACATTATGTGCCATGACCAAGTAGGATTTATCCTAGGAATGAAGGTTGATTCAACAGCCAAAAATCAATTAATGTAATATACCATATTAATAGAATAAAGGACAAAAACACATGGTCATCTCAATAGATACAGAAAAAGCATATTTGACAAAATTCTACATCTAAGAGTTTTGTACTAAAACCTCTTGAAATAGAAGGGAACTTCCACAATATAATAAAAGATATCTATAAAAACCTATAATTGTCATCATACATTGTGGTAGAAGACTAAACACTTTCCCCCTAAATCAGGAACAAGGCAAGGATGTCCAATCTCACCTCTTATATTCAATATTGCAGTCAGGCTCTTAAAATAAATAAAAGACATCTAGATTGGAAAGGAAGAACTAAATTCATCTCTTTGCAGATGACATGATTTAACATATAGAAAATTCTAAGGAATCTCAAAAGGAATGCAACTCTTGTACCCTGAAATTACCAGAAATTGCTGAGGGAAATTAAAGATCTAAAAAATGAAGAGGTATTCTATGTTCAAAGATGAGATGACTCAATATTGTTAAGAAGGCATTTCTCCCCAAATTGATGTATAGATTCAACATAATCCCCATCAAAATTCAAGGGGTTTTTCTTTCCTACAGAAATTAATAAGCAGATCCTAAAACTTATATGGAGATGTAAAACACCAAAAATATCTTGTAGTTATGAAAAGGAACAAACATGGAGGTGTTTTACTCTCTTATTTCAAAACTTACTATAAAGCTACAGATACCAAGATATAGTGCGCTACTGCCATAAGGCTAGACTTATAGAACAATGAGGCAAAAATAAGAGTTCAGAATAAATTTTATCATTCATTGATTTTTGACAAAAGTACCAAGGCAAAAGGATAAAGGATAGTCTGTTCAGCAAATGATGCTGAGTCAACTGCATATCCACATATAAAAAAAAAAGATTAACTCACATCACATATAATAAATGAACTCAATATATACTTAAGTGGGAGGAGAACTAAAGCAATAAACATTTTAGAAGATAGAAAAAATTCTTAGACATTTGGTTAGGCAAATATTGTTCAATTTAATACCAAAACCACAGCCAATAAAGGGGAAAGTTGATACATTGGACCTCATCAAATATCATAATGTAGGGAAGCCGGGATGGCTCAGTGGGTTAAGCACTCACTTTGCAGCGCCAGGGACCGGGGATCAAGTCCTGGCCCCAGCCAGTGCAGACCCATATGCTGAACTGGGGAGCTCCTTCAGTTCAGTTCTCTCTGTCTCTGTCTCTGTATCTCTCTCTCTCTCTCTCTCTCTCTGTCAAAAAAATAATAAATTAAAAATATATATATTGTAATGTTTGCACTTCAAAAGACACCACTAAAAAAGATAAACAACATACTAGGGTAAAATATTTGCAAACTATGTATCTGTTAAAGGACTTACTTACATCCAGAATATAAAAAGAATTCTTAACAAATTAGTTAGAACACAAACAACCCAATTCAAAAATGGGCAAAAAATATAAATAGATATTTTACTAAAGAATGGTTCATAAGCACAGGAAAAGTTGTTTAACATCATTAGTCATTGAGGAAATACAAATTAAAACCACAATGAGATGTAATTCACACTATTGTAGCCTAGAATAGTTATTATAAATCAGACAATAAAGGATGTTGCTAAGGATGTGGAGAAATCGTAACTCTCACATGTTACTGGTGTGCACAAATGTTCATTTTTCATGATAGCCAAAGAGTAAGAATAATTCAAATGTCTATCAACTTGATGAATGGATAGATGATACTTTCAGTTATGGGACGATGAGTAATTTTTCAGAAGTTACTTTTTACATTTTATTTAATGTTAACGTTAAATTTTAAAAATACTTAAAAGTGAAGTAGATAATGGATGACACATCTGACCAAGGCTTTGGATATGCTCTGAGGATTCTGCCTAGGATACATTGTTATTTTCTGAGTGCAGAGCTGTATTCATCTTATAGTCTATACGGTGCTAAATATTACCTTACAAAAATCCTATGATTTAGATTACTATAAATTCATTTTACAGATGGGGAAACTGAGATATAGAATAGTTTTAGGGTAACCAAGCTAGAGTTAGTGGAGCTAAGATTTTAGTTCAGTTGTTGTGATTCTTGTATTATAGTTTATTCTACTGTGATGCTGTCCTTCAGACATTATTTTTTTTTATGCTTTGTTTTATTTTCCTACATAGGGGTCCAGGTTTTATGAAAATGAGCTCAAGAAAGAAAAGCAAGTCAACCAACGAATTGAAAGTATGATGCAACAAAAAGCTCAAATTACCAGCCAGCAACTAAGGAAAGCACAATTACAGGTGTTGATTCAGTTGCTAAATAAAATGGAAGCTGGTAGAATAGTAATTGATAGTTAAAATGCATTGTGATCATGTCATAATTGAAAACAGGTGAAATGTAAATGTTTGTTATATTGTAAGCATAAAAATTTAACAAGTCTGTGCATAACAAATATTCACCTAGATATTGTCACCTTCATTATACAGAAGAGTAAATGGAGCCTTAATTAGGTTAAGTATGCCTAATTTTATATAACAAGTAGTTGGTGAGGTAGGATTTAACCTAAAGTTTACCTTTTAATTATATACATACTTTGCAGCTAGAAAGGCCACAGGATTAATGTGACATATTTTCCGAAATACTGATTTTGCAATAAAGATTTGGAGTAACATGTTAACTACATTAAAAGGTAATTTAAAACATAATTGTGTTATAGTAAAACAAAAAAATTACATAAAGGGAAGAATACCTAATGTGCATGAATTTTTAAGATAAAACACAAGACTTAAAAAAAAATTGGTGGCTTTTTACTTCTCCAGAGTCTTTAGGGATAAATACTTAGTTTTCTCTGGTATTAAAAATTATTTCAGGAGAGAAGTTTGAGAAGACCCATGCTCCAGGGGACCACGTGATAGACTAAGAACTCAAATCGCTCAAGGTTCTGCTAGTAAAACAAAAGTTTAATTTTAAAGATAGTTTTACCATCTATCAAAATTTGATTCAATCCAGCAAAGCACTTTCGGCTACAACATAATGATAAAACTATGATAATCTGATATGCTACAGAATTATTTTTATGATAGAGTTGAGACCATAAAATTTATGTTTTCTCTACCAAACTGCAGTGTGTCATTTTTAAACTATATATATATATATACTTTCCCAGAGCACAAGCTAATATTTATCTTCTATGTTAAGTGGTTTGGTATCATGTTTGTCTGTCAAATCTTTGTTTTTAATGCTTCATAGCATTCTACTGTATAAAAGCACCATAGTTTATTTACCTTACTTCACCTTGGTTCCAGTTTAGTTTTATATACAACCTTTTGATAATCATTTATATATCTTTATACTCATTCTGTTATATTTACCAAAGATTGTAACATTTTATATTAAAGATTGTATCATTTTACATTTCTAACATAAATGTGATGCTTTCCTCACATATTTGTTTAAAACTAGATTTTATCAATTTTATCAGTCTTTTAGTTTTGGCTGATACAGTGTCCAAATATTATTTCATCATTGGTTTAACTTGCCTTCCTTTGATTATGACAGAAAAGGGGTGTCTTCACACATCAATTAGCCATTAATGATCTCTTTTTGTGGGAATTTTCTATTTTATTCTGTTTGTTGGGATATAGGCTAAGAAGCTGACACAAGATACCCAAAAATATAATGGTTCAAATAAGATAATTTCTTTCTCACATAATAATAGGTAAGTAGTCTCAGCTGGTTGGGTGGTTCTGATCATCATAACTTAGAGACCCAGATTCTGTATCATGTTGTTCCATCATCCCATAGTGTTATCTTTACTAGGATTGACAAAACTGGACTACCCCCCCCAATCCATATTCTAGCCCCTGGTAAGGAACAAAGAATCAGAGGAAAAATCAAAGATAATTAATTTGCTATTAAACAAATGCAAAAGAAGAGGTACACATTACCTCAGCCCATATTCTTTTGGTGAGAATTTAAGTTTCATGGTCACATCTAACTGTAAGAGAAGCTGTAAAATATGTTCTCTAAAATATATTACTATGGAAGGAAGAGAGAATGGATTTGGGTGTTAAACTAGCAGTAATATCCTTTGTCCACATTTCTAGAGCTGTTTGTATCATCATATTTTAAAGATTTTTTTCTCTGCCATTTGTTGTTAATATTTTTCCAGTATGTTGTTTCTCTTTTAATTTTGCAGGTTTTTTTCCCAAAAGTTTTAAATGTTTATGTAAATAAATCCAATTGCATTAAAGAAATTTTTTTTTATTGGCTTTGGTATTGTGCATAGGTAGAAGTTATTCCTCACAGGCAAACCTATATGTTCTTATAGTATTTTTTTGATATTGTTATACTCAGATCTTTAATCTATTTGGAATTTATTTTTTATTTATTTGTTTTTTTAAAAAGATTTATTTTTATTGTTTTTGACAGAGAGAGAAGTATAGAGACAGAGACAGAGAGAAGAGGGAGGGCCCAGAACAGTCTCCATAGTTGCACGTCATTTGTTTTTCCACATAGTTTCATTCCACAGGTGGAAGTGGGGCTTCACAGGGCAAGAACTGGGCCAGGGTCTTCACTCTGGTGAGAACTGAACTGGGGGCACTCCCCAGTTCAGCATATGGGTCCACACGGGCCGGGGCCGGGATTCGATCCTCGGTCCCCGGGGCTACAAAGTGAGTGCTTAACCCACTGAGCCATCCTGGCTTCCCCTGGAATTTATTTTGATGTAAGGTATGAAGTATTTTTTTTCTTATATGGTGAGTATTATAGTTTCCCTAAATGGTATTTTTTTTTTTTTGCTAAATGATGATTCACTTATCCTCACACCATTTATTGAATCATGAGCCCTTTCTAGACTGAATTGAGGAGGCATATTCATATACTAAACTCTCATTGTACTTGGATTCATTTCTGGACTCTATTATAATCAATTGAGTTATCAGTATCATGCAGTTTTAATTGTGGAATGATAATAATACAGCTTAATATTCTCTCTTAGTACTCTTTTAAAAAAAATTATTTTTGCTTTTCTCATGTAATTCTTCCCAGTAAATTTAAGTATCATTCATTAAGTTAAAAGAATTTTTAGTCTGTTTGCAATAACATAGTTTTTAAATTGATATTAATTCTTAGGCAGTTTTTCTTTTTGGTAAGTTTTTATTGATCTTTGCATATAATCTATAAATATCTTTACGTTTTAAAGATATAATATGAGTGGTGCAATATAACAAGTTTTTGCTGTTAATACTATTTTTGAAGCTCATATTCTTAAATATGCTAATAATCTGGAGGAATAGAAAATACCTTATATTGTGTAATAGAGCTTCAGATTTTGTTACAATTTTAGCTGACTATTTCATGGAAGGTTCTCTGGCATCTTTGCAAGGGGAATGGCAGGAAATGTGTTTTATGTTATTAAATTTTGTTTGTTGAACTTCCTTTAAAGAAGTTGTATAAACGGGTGGAGATTGAGGAAGTCCTAAGGAGTTTAAGAGGTCTGCGAAAACAGAGATTTTCCTGGGAAATGTGTTTCTGTTTTAGAGTCATAAAATTTTCAAATAGTATATTTTATTGTGTGTAATAATATAGTATGAACTATTGCCAGTCAAGCTGAGGTAAGTAACCTCTCTAAGTATGAACTGCCATGTTTATTCAGAACTGTTTTAAGTAGTCCCCTCCCAGCCCATCCTCATTAGATGTTTGACAGGCACATTTTTGTAGCTTCCCAAACGTATTATAACATAGTTCAAAAATTGAATATACAAACACCATGTTATATTAAGTGGCAACTACACAACAAATCAGTGTGTTTTGACCATTTTAACAATTGATGTTATGAACTCAGATTTACTCAATTTCAGAAAATGAAAAACAATATTTTTGAAATAGTCTCCTGGATGTAATTGAAAAAGATTATTTTCAAAAGTAAATAAGACATAATATGGATATAAAATATACCGTTAGAATCTGGTTTGAGCTTATGTCCATGATAAAGACTTTTAAAACTCTATTTTAGGGAGGTATCATAAAATAATGGAAAGAGCACAGACTATTGAGTAACTTGGTTTCCAGAAGTAGTTCTAGCGTTTATCAGCTATATGCCTTAAGGCAAATTACGTAGTCTTCCTGAGCATTAGTTTCCTCTTTGATAAAAATGGGAATAATAATAATTTCAGAATTATTTTGACCACTAAGTTAACATTATATTCAGTAAATGTCACTTCTACATTTAAAATTATAGGTAATATCATTAAGGTCTTACCATGTCCCTGGATAAGTAAGATACTACCTGGATATCTCTTAATTTTTTCAACCTTTTGAGGTTATTTTGGTCCCATTTTACAAATAAGAAAAGTTAGGATGGGAGTAGGATAGTTACATTATTGTGTAACTAATTAGTGTCAAAGCTGAGACCCAAACAAAAACTGTTATAACCATTGTGACATACCAGTTCTGAACTGTAGCAAAAGGGATAACATACGTGTGAGAGACTCACATCAGAACTTGGAAGTCATTTGAAAAGAAAACGAAAAAAAAAAAAAATGAATGAGGATTTTAGTAAAAGAAACTTGAAAAAAACAGTGGTAGTGTGCATTTGGTAGATATTCAAAGAAGAGAGTTCAGATAAGGGTGACTAATAAGAGATAGTAAAGGAACATGGAATGTATGAGTCATTCATTTTCCTTTGGGCAACAGTACACTTGCTGTGAGCCCAGAAAAGTCAATAGATTTGATGAAGAAACTGACAGAGCTTTTTAATGTATGAGTCTAAGGAGAATTTTTCCCATTTGGTTTGCTTTCCATGTATTATCTTTTTCTCTTCCATTGATTCAAGGTTAAGATGTTTCAGATGCTGCTTTCTTATTCTCAGTCGACTCATTTGTTAGGCATATTTTCTGGAATAACATAGAGTAGTTTAAAACCCTTGTTTTTATTAGTGTCCATGATTTGCTTGCATCATTTTTATATCATGATGCTATTCCCTAGTTTAAAGTTGATTTAGAAGAAATGGTTGTTTTAAATCTGGATGATAAATTGGAGTAATGTTGAAAAGTTTCATTTATTAGGTGTGGTATCTCACTGCATGAGATCAGCCTTCTCCAAAATTTTTCTACAAAAACTACTTTCTCTTTTTAAATGAATAAATAAAAATTGGTATCAATTTTTTTTCACTCCTTCCTCTCTTTTTTTTGAGGAATTTTAAGGCAGATAAGTTATTTCTCCTTATCTAAAATAAGTTTTTTTCTTTAGTATCTAATAGAATAAGTGCCATAGTAAGATCAGAAAGGCAAATAAAGGGACATTAAACTCTTTAGTTTCGGAGGACAGAAATCCAATTCAGTTTCAGAGATATCTCAACTGATCCTTGAAGGCTTTGTGACAGAACTGAGAAGGGCATTCTGGACAGAGGAACAGCCTGAAGGCCCAGAGTGCTCCAGGTTGTTCAGTGAGTTGCAGCCTAAATAGGAGCAGTGCCTGACTGTGGCTGCTGGAGACAAAAAGGATTAAGTGTGATTCTTTCTAAAGAAGTTAGTCTTAACCTGCAGATAGTGGGTAGCTAATGTTACTATAATGCTTGATGGAATGCCATGAAAAAAAGTTCTTCAGGATGGAGGCAAGGTTGGAATCCAATGAGCGGAGAAAGCTAAACTGTACCCCTTTAACTCTCCACCTTTGAGGAAACATGCTATGGGGATCTCCACATGACGGACATTGTTTTTATTCCAGAGATCACCCCTCTTAATTATTTCTGTCTGTTTTTCCCTCAACTTTGCTTTGTTAGTTGCTTTGTTAGGCATCTGTCCATTGACCTTTTCAGTAATAAATTGTATTTATTGAACTTGTACCATATGACAGCCACTCTAATATGTTCTTTATACATTCCATCTCACTCAATAGTTTTCTCTCTTTTCTTGTGATTTTACTGGTCTTACTGACTTTTTATGGTACATAAATCAAAAAGGTCACGCAGCCACCCCCAGCTGGAGGAAAATGGAGAAAGTGTGTATTTAGCTTTTTCAGCCTCTATAATAGAGGCCACAAAAAAGAAACATGGGAATGAGTATGTCTGCTACATAAACCCTTTTCTTACTGGTACTTCCCTGTTTGCTTGTTTCTATCCCCTTTCATTTCTTTTTTCTTATCAATCTCTTTTTAAAGAAATAAAAAATTATTTAAAGATTAAGATTCTTTACTGTTATATTTGACATATGTATTAAAATTTTATGAAAGAATAAATTACAACTTAAATTTTCAATTTTGATTTTTATAAAATAACAGTTATTAAATTTTAGCTTTATTAAAGCAATTCTACAGAGGGAATGTTTACATTATAATTTGGTATGTTAAGTTGTACTATTTAGCATAAACATCATATACCAAAGAAGTATAATCTTTTGTTGTTCATTTCCTTTGTTGCTATTTTAAGACACTAATAAGTCAGATGGGAGTAATTATTTATTTTACCTAAACTAAAGCTTCTAGTTACAGTAAATTGTTCTCCAAATTTATAAAGCAGTTAAATAATTTGATATAAGCAGTTGTAATAGTTCATTCACTCTGTAAATACTTATTAAGTACCTGTTACGTGCTTGTGGATATTGAGAAGTATAAGAATTGGTAGGGAATGATATTTGAAAACAGACTGCCTATGTTCATGAAAATAACAGCAATTACCAGCCTTAATAGACAAAGGGCAAAATATACATAGATAGATGGGTGGGTGGATAGATAGATGGATGGAAGGATGATGGGTGGATAGATGGATATAGACAGAGACAGATAGACAGATACCTATTAAAATAAGATTAATGTTATGATTAATAGTGTTACAATATTATGTTGTCAAAAGTATAACTTTTTTAATATTAAGGTTGACAGATTTGCAATGAAATTAGAACAGAGCCGAGATCTGAATGATACCATAGTGCACATTGACATGGATGCTTTCTATGCAGCTGTAGAAATGAGGGATAATCCAGAATTGAAGGATAAGCCCATTGCTGTAGGATCATCAAGTATGTTGGTAAGTAGGTAAAGATGAAAGATAAGAAGGAAAATTTTTATAACATATTCAAGTAAGATTTACTGGTTTCTGAAGGGGGAAAACTATTGAATTCTACCAGTTTACTAAATATTTTTCTGTTATCTTTATGTGTTCAGTTACTAAATCCTTTCAACATTCCTTGAGGTACAAATTTTATTTCTGTTTGAAACGTAAGAAAACAAACTCAAAGAGGTGTTTAATAACTTCCCTAAAGTTACAAACCCAGTAAATGGTAGATGGCATTATATCTTTCTGTTGCAAATTATGTTTTTCTTAAGTAACGGTTCTATTATAGTTAAATAGAATTGAAGAAGAAAAAATGTTATTACATTAATAGAGTAGTTTTCCAAACAATGGCCTGGGTCCAAATTCAGCCCGCTCACTTTTTTTTGGTAAATAAAATGTTATTGAACACAATCATACCCATTTATTTATTATTGTTGCACTAAAAGAGCACAATTGAGTAATTATAATAGCGACTGTATGATCTGCAAATCCTAAGTAATTACTGTCTGGACCTTTACAGAAAAGATTTGCCAGCCCACACTAGAGTAACATATTTCATTAATATAAATTTAGTACTGTAATTAAGTCCTTTTCCCCATGACTTGGGACCTTTACTTTTCTGATTATTATATTGCTTGTCCTTGTTTCCACCTTAACCATAAAAGTTGACCATAGAGATGACCAGGATAGCTATATGTAGCTAAAAATATGTTGAGAATTAAAAGTAGCTAATGGAATAATTGGTTTTTGCTATAAGAAAAAAAAAACATACACGAGAAATAAGGAAAATTCTTTCCTATTCCCTAACTCCTTCCAATGCCTTAGCTGGTTATAAACCTAATTCCTACTAAGTTACTATTTTATTGTAAAACTATAATTTGTTCATTATCTCTGTTCCCAATAGTCCTGGTTCCAAAACAGTGTTTATTGAAAGGATACTTCCCGTTCCTATAAATCATCAACTAATATTTGAAAAAATATATTTAATTTCATTAAGAATATATAACACAATATATTTTAGGACAGTCTAATCATAAATGCCTCAATTTTTCACATTACCTGGCTGGATACTTTCCAGACAGCCCTCGTATATATACATACACACATGCTGTATTCATGTTAAAGCTGAAGTCACTGCTAAATCTACAAAATATTTTCCTACAATTTTTTATCTTCCTAAAAATTGTTTATTGTTTCCAAATGCAAAATGATTCTTGGTGGTGGTGATGATACATGCTTGATTATTCCAGTCTGTTATACTTAGAATTTGTTTTTTAATGAATTTAATGGATCATTGAAATGTTTAATTTAGCACTCATAGTTAGAGCTTAGACCCTATAGCAGTTATTTATTGCTGCATAATGAACCCTTTAGTACTTAGTGGACAATGATGTATTTGCTCATGATTCTGTAATTTGAGCAGATTACAATGGTCAAATTACAGAATCATGAGCAAATACATCATTGTTCACTAAGTACTTGACGTTGGCTTGGGCTGTTTGGCTAGGGCTCTTTAGTTGGGTCTGGAAGATCCAAAATGGCTTCACTAACAATGCCTGGCACTTTGACTGACAGAAATGGCTGGAATGACTCCCAGCCATTCAGTTTTCCCCTCTTGTTGTGTTGCATCATTAGTTAGTGTTCTAACCCAAGATCTTTTACATGGTTGCCAAATCTCAAAAATACAGAGACAGAGGCTGCAGACTTCATGATGCCTAGGCTTCATGACTCACATAATATCACACTCATATTCATTTGGTCAGATCACGTCACACTGTAAGTCACTCGGCATCAGGAACTAGAATCTGACTTTTGATAGGAGGAACTGTAAAGTATTGTGGCTATGATTTACAGTCTACCACAAACCTAAAAGTTAAAGGACCTCATATCTAAAATTTTGTTTCTACTCTACTATAGAGCTAGCTTTTATATCAATTCCATTAGACTTATTTGTCTTTAAAGCATTGGCTTGTCTTTCTAGTGCTGTCTGCATTTTCTGTTTTGGAATACTTACCAAGGATTTTTTGAGTACTATGAAGATTTTAAAATGCCATTTGGAAACCATTAATGGAAAGTTGTATTCTTATTGTGAAATAATTAGTCCATTTTATAG
Source organism: Craseonycteris thonglongyai (assembly GCA_004027555.1). Taxonomy (NCBI): domain Eukaryota; kingdom Metazoa; phylum Chordata; class Mammalia; order Chiroptera; family Craseonycteridae; genus Craseonycteris; species Craseonycteris thonglongyai. The sequence goes on from PVKE010001940.1 coordinate 64,919, forward strand.
ATTCTGTTTTACATTTCTTTGACTTTTCACTTGAGATTCCAAATAAGATTTCATTGGTGATAAAAAAAAAATTTTGTGTGGTACTATGGCCTACTAACTATACTGACATAAGACTGTTGTCAGGTATCATCAACAGGATTTAAACAAGCAATGTTCTCCTTTTTACTATCAGTTTTTTAGTTTCATCTCCTAGTTAAAATGTTTTCACTAAAAAGATGGTAAAGCCTTAAGAAATAAAATTTAATTTTTTAAGTTCTTTTAAGCTTTTATCATTTCATTTTGGAAACTTAATTTGGCTGACCATATATTAGGCCTTTGATGTTTGTTCTGTATCAAAAGTTTCAAAAATCCCAAATATAGCAAATTCCAAATCTATGCTATTATACCATACTATTACTTTCTATACTTTTGCTTTTATGTAACATCTATACTATTTGTACTATTATATACTATTACTTTATAACTGTACTATAACTAAACTCTTACTTTTATGTAACAATATCCACTGTTATTTAAACTTTGATATATAGTACTATGTATGGGTATGCCTTAAAAACAATGAAGTTTAGTGATTGGAAATATGAGAACCTTCTTATTAGCACAGTCTTGCTTATTTTCTGGTCACATTATAAATATGGGAGCAGCAGAGAGAGAGGGTCATCATTATTGTACTATAGGATAAAGTCAAATCTTGATTTGAGACAGTGACCTATAAAAGAAATGCCCTTGAATTGAAAATGCACATCAGTAATGTGTTTCTTTTGAATGCATCAGTCAATGTGTTCATTTCAGTTTGTATATTTTTTCTCACGTGCTTGATTTTCTTTCAGACTACTTCAAATTACCATGCAAGGAAGTTTGGAGTTCGTGCAGCCATGCCAGGATTTATTGCTAAAAGACTCTGCCCACAACTTATTATAGTGCCCACAAACTTTGATAAATACCGCGCTGTGAGTAGAGAGGTGAGTCTGATGTCTGACCCCTCCTTACAGCCTTTCACTGATTTCCTGTCACGGACAAAGTCAACTCCAAATGTCTTCACCCGTCAGAATTTGGCCTTAGCTTATCCCTTTAGTCTCACCTCCTACCACTTCTTCAGCTTACACACTGAATACTGAGCTGTATATGGTATCCAGAATACACCCTTCTATTTCCCAATTCTCTGGTTTTCCACATATTTTTCATCTAGTTAGAAAATACTTGTCTCCCCAGAAAATTTTGCATTGCCTTAACTATAACCTAAATTAACTTTAGTTATATTTTTTCTTAATGTGCAGTATACTTTTATCACCTGATATTTATAATTTACAGAATCTACTTGTAATTAATTGCAACCTCTGTTCTGAAAAAATTTTTTTATAAATGTTTTTAAACAGTAACAAAGTTTACTTATTTTGATTAGCTACTTTCCTTGGTTCACAATCTAGTAAAGATGCTTATGACCATTTAGTGTCTAAGAAAATAATAAAGAAACAAGGGAATAATCGATTGCTTTGAAAAGGATCTTTGAAGTATAAAGATTCAGTTATTCAGTAAAATTGTCTTAGCTGCAACATATGAAAAACTGCCATTTCTCTCTCTCTTTATTTTTTGATAACAGCTGGACTATTATACTAGTGCTGGAACTTAAGTCACAAATTAAAAGTTTAGAATGCTACATCAAACACTTTTAGACTACTGTAGTAAAATGCAGTATGTTAAAGACTACTGTCTAAATTGACACACTTGAAAAACTATGGCCTAGTATTTTTTAGCATTTAGTCATTCAAATGGTCTTTAGATTCACTCCTCTTATGTGTATCCCATCATCCCTAGAAATGAAATCCCCACAAATTAAAATTATACTTCACCCAAAATTTAAAAGAAATGTTTAAACTTTTCTCAAAAACAGTATGTGGAAGCAAGTTCTTTTGTGCCTACTTCTGGAAAGGTGGTAGGGCAATGGGTAGCACATTCATGTTTAGTTACTGCTTGTTCATTTTACTGTATTCCTAGTTAGGAACAGATAAAATTCTGACCTTAAATATTACACGGTTTTCCTAAGTTTGAAAATCCTTCAAAGACTTTGTAAGACAGACATTTTTTTAAGTTCTACTTTAATTCAGTAGAACTTAGGACAATATGACAATGAGAACTAAATTGCGTTTTAGTTATTTCTAGTCTAGTTATTTACATAAGTAGAAAAAACCTTAAGATTTGAGCAGGATCTAGCTAGTTTATTTGCTAATAACTAATGGGTTTTTAATATGTAATAAAACTACACAAATTCACTAACTATAAAAACATTAATATTATGACTTGGTTTAAAAGTTTAAGGAAAAGCCATTATCTTTTATCCAAAAGAAGGGATAACTTTAACTGTGCTCAAAGCCTAAGTACTTGATTTTAACTGGAACATGTTTATTCTTGTTCTTAAAGCAGCCTGCTATTAAACGAAGTGAGTACTCAATGTCTCTCAGGAGTACTTCTCATTTAGAATAATCAGTTGGCTGCCAACTACAGACTTTACAGAATTTCATTTTCACTAGAAAGATTCTATTTGAATACATTATAAAAATGGTTTCTTCTATAAGAACAAAACTAATTACTCTCTGAGCAAAGCTTGGCCAAGTTTTATGTCACCATTTCTAAAATTACCTTTGACTCAGCTGTTCATAATTATATTAAGCTAAAAAGCTTTCTTTTTATGAATCGTCAAAAATGATTTTCTCATGATACCACAGACAGCTTTAAAATACTAAATGAAACCATAACATAACATAATTTATCAAGTATGTTTTTCTAACATACATATTAATTTGGCAACCATTTTCTCTAATTTCAGTTAATACTTCAGTGGTTTAAAAAAATTGGTTTTATGTGAAAAAAAAACCCAATTATATAATATAAAAGGCATTTCTGAAATCATATAGAGATTTTGATCTCTTTATGTGTTTTTTTTATACCAAGATGCAACTCCAGACTACTCCCATCATTTAATACAGCCACAGACACTACAGATTTTGTCATCTTTTCCATTTTAAATCCTGAAAATTGAGCTTTTTTTTCCTGAATGAATACATGCATTAAATGTGTATTGAGTGAAGTTTTATGTACATATTATAATTAATTGAAATAAAGCTACTTTCTAAAGCAACGTACTACCTTTATATAAAATTATCCCTTTTAAAAATATATAAAAACCATCATAAAAGACGAGGGGGAGTGGGATCCTATTGTTCCCGCTTCTATTTTTGATCAACTGCTTAAAATTATGTTGCTTAGCCATTTTTTCTGTGACTGCCAAAATGATATTGTCTGAGATTTATTTGAATCACTTACCATGTCCAGATATAGATAGCTAAATAGAGATTGTATCAAATAAAGCTATACATGGTCTCCTGCCTTCATGATCTATTTTAATACAAAAGGGAATTTAGACCAGGGGTGTTCAATCTTTTGGCTTCCCTGGCTACATTGGAAGAAAAATTGTCTTGGACCACACATAAAATACATTAACACTAATAATAGCTAATGAGCTAAAAAATATTGCCAAAAAAAAAATCTCATAATGTTTTAAGAAATGTCACAAATTGTTTTGTACTGCATTCAAAGCCATTCTGGGCCGCGGGTTGGACAAGTTTGATTTAGACAAAGTTGCCCTGGTAGTAAATTATTTATTTTTTAAATCCATGAGCTATTGATTGATTGCAGGATCATTACTATAGTTGCAAAGTAAGAGTATTAAATGTTTCTTATCAGCTATATGTGACAGATTTTGCTATGGCAGCAAAATTTAAATCATTTTGTTCCTTTTGAAGGTTAAGGAAATACTTGCTGATTATGATCCCAATTTTATGGCTGTGAGTCTTGATGAAGCCTACTTGAATATAACAAAGCACTTACAGGAAAGACAAAATTGGCCTGAGGACAAAAGAAAGCATTTCATCAAAATAGGGAACTTTCTAGAAAATGGTAAGCAATTTATTAGAACAATCAAATTAAAAAACAAATAAACAAAAAACCTCTTTGAATCAACCCAGTTAACTTACCAGTATGCATAGGTGGCAGGACTAGCTAGCTATACTTTTATTATGAAATATTGTTTTATAAATGAAAAATCTGGAACTTAAAATATATCAGTGGGTTTTCTCAATTAAATGTATGGAACGTCACTTTTAAACAAAATGACTTTATTATATCTCTTGACTTTAAAAGTGTGTATAGTCCCTGAAAAAAGGGACTTCTTTGCTGTTCTTTTTCTAGATCTAATAAAGGTTTGGAATGCATTGAGTCTGAGGTTATTTTTTTAAGGTGGTCTCTTTTGGTAGTTGTTAATAGGAAAAAGATTTTTTTTTTTTAATTTGCTTCAAATATATCAAAACTTGGAGTGGGATTTTTTTTTTTTCTTTATTTCCAAAATTAATGACTCAACTCCCTTCTTTGCCTTAGACCTTATTTTGATTGTTTTATATGTGATGAAACAGAAGTTTCCTGACTAAGGGTTTTCTCAAATGGTCCCTTTATTGTCCAAAACAATTCCAAGAAACAAGCAGATAGTATGCATACTGATTTCAACCGTCTGGTAAAGGTATGATCATTTCAAATGTCTGGGGTGTCTGGGACACCTGAGCAAAGCTCACCTGGATGAAAAGGTAGAAACGGAGGTTTTGCTCACAACCCACAGCCTCATTTCACATGCATAACTCATTGACTGCTTCTGAGGGCATAGGCTTGGTGGGGAAACCTGTTTGTGACTTTCCCTGAAGCAAAAATGGTAGATTCTCCATGGCATAAAAGTCTAACTTTAACATTGTTTAGCTCTCAAATCTTTGGGGCAAGTTTAATGTGGACATCAAATCACAACTTTCATTACCTTCTTTACAACTCTGTGGTCTCTTTAATAGAAACAATAAACAAGCTTAATTCCTGAACACAGAGGCTTAGAGCAAAAGTTTTCTTAGTGTAACTTTATTGTTTGAGGAAGTGGCACATAAAGTCTGATGTTACTTTGCTTAAATTCTCATTTGGTCAGATTCTTACTTTTCACAGGAGAGGGTGTGAGGCATTAAATGGTTGTCAAAACATTCTCTCAGGGTCTCCTATAACAATTACTTGCACAGTATGTTTAAAAAATTACATTAGGAGTACGGTAAATTTTTCATTCTCTACGGATGCTCTTTTCATTTATTAATATATGTTCAAACTCACTATAAGGATGTGAATTTTTAATATCTGTTGCTTTTAACATATTTATGTACTTTCCTCTCTATGCATTTCATTGTTTTGAGCAATTTAGTAGCTTAACTTTTTTTTTTTTTTTTTTGTCATGTATAAGTCCCTGTGGGTTGGACTTTCAGGCGTATCTGCTTTCACATACACATTATGCCATGGGAAGCAGTCAACAGTGAGTTGGAGCTTTGGCAGGTGATTGATGTAGCTCTCTCTAAAGACCAAGACATTTTTCTGCTGTTTGTCCCTTTTCTAAAAGGTGCAGTCTTTGGGAAAGTATTACTAACTAATATGCCCATATAAAAAAATTATTTTATATTTATTCTGCCATATAAATCGGAATAGTGAGTGCCAAGGAATGTGTGAAATGGAAGTACTGTACACTTTTTAGCACTTGCCCTCCAAAGGAGTGCTTTAATCCTAGTGTTTCAGATGATAAGAAACATTACTTTTATTCTCTGGTCTCCTCAGTTATGGGGAATATAAAGATATTTCTTTCAGAAAGCAAATAAGAAACCACTTCAGCATTTAGTTGCACATCCAGGCCTCACAGAGTAGACAAACTGTGCTATTCAGCAGTGGCTCTGATTATGACCCTGAAGGCAGAATGCTTTGCTTGTCACTATAGTGTTCTATCAGAGGGGTTCACCAGACAGTAGGGTGGTAAATCCATGAAGAACATAAACATGGCATAAGGAAATCCGTAGAAGGGGCTTATGACAGATACCTTACTTGGTATACAGTTTTTCTGCAACTCTCTTTACTTCCATGCATTCAGATGGGAAAAGGCGGTCTAGGTAAATACCATTTTAATTGTTCCACAGTCTTAATCCCCTCTGAATTGCTTTGCATTTTAAAACCAGGACATGGAAAATGAAAGGAACTGAAGCATGTAAATAGCAGCTAATGTAAGTTTGGAAATAGTGCCTATTTTGTAGATGACCTGGGAATACAGATTTGGAAAACATCTGTCTGTAACTTAATTCATATTATATACTTTAAAATTTGAAACAAATCAGGTATTTCTCATATTATTTATGTTCTCTTTAGAAAATCTTCCTTAAAGATCAAATTTATTTTTACAGTACTGTATTATGCATTCATATGTCTTGAAATCAGATATGTCTTGAAACCAGAAGTTTAATTTTTGCTTTTGCATTTACCCTAATTTGGAAAATTTTGTTTTTAATCTTAGTTGTTATAAGTACATCTAAATGGCAATTTTCCTCCATAAAGTCCAGAAGTAAAGTCTTTAATGGATTTGTTTATGAGGATATTTGTAGTATGGTTATATAAATTTATGTATATTTTGTACTCCATTTATGGAAAATGCATAATATGAGATAATAACCAGATTGATGTTATTAACTCTACTTTTTATTAATGATAATAATATTAGTTTACAGCCTATTGATAATAGTAAAGCCATCTTTCCCTTAACCTTGGACTGTGGTTAATTGATCAGACTTCAAGATTTGTATATTTTAAAAAGTTTAACTTCCAGATGTAATTTCTATTTATTTCAAATAGTAAAAGTAACACTTAATAAATAACCAAGTCAAAATTAAAATAAACATTTAAAAGAAGAAAATTCTTAATAATACCTGAAAAGTTTCTTTCATAAATGAAGAAAATTTAAGTTTTTTCTCCTCTAAAAACAAAACTTACTGTTCAGGCATTTATTCTAGATTACTTAATGCCTTTTTCCCTCATTACTAAATTCTGATTTCAGAAGAAACTTTTTTTCCCCCAGAGTTAAGGAACAAAAACTTTCATTTTTCTATGAACCCAAGTCTGGGTTTCAATTTATTTAGATCTAAAAATTAGTGAGTTTTATTTAGGATTAAAATATATATATATGTACTATGGAAATGCATAATATTTTTAAGAAAAACTTAAAATGAGTGTTTTCTTTTTTATATAATTACAAAATATAAATGATAATGTTCCTGATCTTTGTTCTTAAAAACAAAACCAAACAAATTTGTTTTGTCTTTAGAAAGGATGTGGGGATGCCTAATTTATGTAGTATGTACTTCTTAAAATGAAGATGAATTATTCTTCCTGTTTATAATTTAGATAAACCAGAAAAGGAAATTAATAAACTGAGTGAACATGAACGATCCATCTCTCCACTACTTTTTGAAGATAGTCCTCCTGATTTGCAACCCCCAGGAAGTAGTTCCCAAGTAAACATTGAAGAGCAAAATAATCCTCAAATACTCCAAAACTCAGTTGTTTTTGGAACATCAGCTGAAGAAGTGGTAAAGGAAATCCGTTTCAGAATCGAGCAAAAAACAACACTGACAGCCAGTGCAGGTACTTAACAGGATATTAATGGCTACAGTCATTATAATTTTCACTCTGGTTAATTCGAGTGTAATATTAGTAGTTTCTCTTTATGAAATATATAATACCAGTTTACTCATTTTTTTTTTTTTTTTAAGATTTATTTTATTGATTCTTGACAGAGAGAAACAGATACAGAGAGAGAAGGAGGAGGGCCCAGAGCAGTCTCCATAGTTGATAATTGTTTTTCATATAGTTTCACTCCACAGGTGGGCACAGGGCTGCGCAGGGCAGGAACTGGGCCGGGAGCCTCCCACATAGGCCCCGGCAAGAACTGAACTGGGGGCACTCCCCAGTTCAGCATGTGGGTTCGCATGGGCCGGGGCCGGGGCCGGGATTCGATCTTTGGTCCTCGGGGCTTCAAAGCGAGTTCTTTACCCGCTGAGCCATCCCAGCTTTCCCTCACCTATTTTTTGATTAAACTTATAACAATTTTATCTATTTAGAATGGCTAGAACCTACAGGTAAATTGTAATTATGCCAGAAAGTCTATGAGCCCAAAGGAAAAACTATCATAAATCTCATGTAACTTTTCTTTTTTAAGTACAAAATATATTTTAATTTGTTTTGGACATAATACTTTGTTAATTTTCTCGTGGAAGATTATACACTGTCCAAGATTACAGTGCAGGAGAGACCCCAGATGGCCGCAGGGTAGTTGACAGAAGCAAAACTAACTAGCAACATAACAATCTAGGACCATCTGGTGAAGGGAAAAGAACTTTACATATATCCGTAACCCATGGAGTAATAGTGTGTCTTAGCATAGAAACTGAAATTCATTATGAGGATCTTATAAAAGCCATATTATGATGAGGTTATTCTTTTTTTTCTATATCAAAGCATGAGCATTAGTAATACATTTTAGGATGATGTGCACAAAAATTGAAATGAACTACTTAATGCTTATATTAGAATATTCCTATTTTAATTCATAATAGTCATTTGGACTCCTAAAAACTGTAAAACACCTTCATACACTGCTGATGGGAATGTAAATTGGTACAACCACTATAGACGGCAGTATGGAGATTCCTCAAACAATTAGAAATGGAATTGCCATACAACCCAGCAATCCCTCTTCTGGGTATCTACCGTCAAAACTTAAAAACCTTAATTTGCAAAGATATATGTACCCCAATGTTCATCATAGCTCTGTTCACAGTGGTCAAGTTATAAAGAATTTGTGGTACATTTTCACAATACCTTTCTTAAAAATAGTAATTTACTCTGTAAATAATGTAAAAAGGATGCACACATTTCATTATTTTTGCTTTAAATAAACTACAAACCAGAATCTTTGATTTTTTTTTCTTTATATGAATAATCTATGCAGAAGACCTTTTCAAAGAGTAAACATGCATCCTAACTTATTTTCTGGATCTTTTCTGTAAGATAGCTCTGTATTTCTATTAAAGATAGTAAGTAAACTAATAATATCACTTAAACTCAGAAATTACTCTTAGACTTTAAAATACCATGGAGATTTAAATAGTACTCATTTCTGCTGCCAAAATAAGTCATACAATTCCTTTTTTCTAAAACCATAGGAATCAGAGTAGATAGATAATAATTAAATGTTATTTCTAAAGCATTCCACATTATTTCAAATTTTTTGCATTTAATACTATTTTTTCTATTTTGTCACACATTTAAAAATTATACGTATCAACTTCTTTGAGTCATCAAAGTGTTCTTCTTTTAAGGCATTGCCCCAAATACAATGTTAGCAAAAGTATGCAGTGATAAGAATAAACCAAATGGACAATACCAAATTCTCCCCAACAGACAAGCTGTGATGGACTTCATCAAGGACTTGCCCATTAGAAAGGTGAGATTGTATACAAAATTTAACGTTGGTATATATACTCTTGCATTCTGAAGAGATCCTATTAAGGATGATAGTAATCATTCTTTGCTGAAAAGTTTTAAAACAATAGGTAACAAGCAGGAATTATAATGGATGGTTCAATTTGAACTTGAAGAAATCTTTTTAAACTCTATAAGTGAGGTTTACTGAAAAGTTTAAAGAAAATAATAGATAAAGAAGTTATGGTATATTTACACAATGGAATACTCCTCAGCAATAAGAAAAGATGAAATGCAGCAATTTGTGACAGTATGGATGGACCGTGAAACTTCTATTAAGTGAAATAAGTTAGACTGAAAGAATAAAGAAACATATGACCTCACTCATAGGTGGAATATAAAACTGAAAGTAACAAAGAAACAAAAACCCATGGACACAGTCAATAGTTTAGTGGTTACTTGAGGGTAAGGGGGGAGAGGGGAGGGGGGACTAGAGGGGGGGCATCAAATATATGGTGATGTAAAGAGCTGATTCTGGGTGTTGAGCACATAATGCAATGCATATAGACAATGTAATGTAGAGTTGTACACCTGGAAACAATGTAATTATTATCAACCAATGTCACCCCAATAAATTTAACAATAAAAAAGAAAAAAAATGAAAATAATAGATGACAGACTTTTAAATGCACCCCTGCCAAGGAGAAGAGAAATAAAAAGAATACTTGTATGAGTCTTTTTAGTTGTAACTTAATACACTACCTTAGTTCTAAAGTATAGATTGCTACCAGATTAACAAATATGATACTTAAAAGAGTTTAGAATTTTGTTTTTGACCAAAAAAATTAATCAAAATACTTTACCATCTTTAAAATGACAAAATGATCCCTTGGAGTTATAGAAAGGAGAATATATTTTATTTAAAGCTTCCAGATTTTCCTGAAAATATATATAGTACTCAATTTTTTAAAATAACAATAATTGACTATACACTATTTGATGTTTTAGGGCTTGCTTTCTACTTAATGTAGTATATATGAGTGAATTTAAATAAAGCATTTTTTAATGCTCAGAAGAAAGGGTATATCAAAATATATAGTGTATAATGATTACTAAATAGTTTAGTATATGTAAGTTGTAGTTATAAAGCAGTGTGTTCCAATATGTTTTTAAAGCTATGACTAGGTATTCCATTAAAAAAGGTTAGGGGGTCAAATAACTTTGGAACATACTGTCCTTGATAGATCACATAGACACTAGTATATTAAAGATTCCTAAGTCTTGTAGGAAAAAGTTCAATTTAAATTAATTTATCCCAATCATTCCCCAAGTTTGTTTGAGCATCGAACTATTTTTTTTATACTTTTAAATTTTTTATTAAATTTTAATTTTCCATGGAACACTAGTTTAAGAAATTTGACTAAAAGGTAATTGAAGCTGTTTTCTTTCATAACTTAGGAAGATAGTCACATTATTGATGCCTTTTGATTATAGAAGGTATAATAAGATTATAGTAACAGTTCTTAATTTGAAAATGTATTAATAATAACTATTGATTCTCTTGTAGGTTTCTGGAATAGGAAAAGTTACAGAGAAAATGTTAAAGGCCCTTGGAATTACTACTTGTACAGAACTTTACCAACAGAGGGCATTACTTTCTCTTCTTTTCTCTGAATCATCTTGGCATTATTTCCTCCATATTTCCCTGGGTCTAGGTTCAACACACCTGGAAAGGTACCTATGTTTATAGTCTTTCTGCTGCTTCTTTATCATTAGCTGAAATAACAGTTTTAACCATTTAGGTGAAATCTATAATGATAACATGTTTTAAAATTGTTTTAGGCTTGTTCAATTTAGAATATAGTTTTAGAATTAGTCAAAAGATTGGATGTGAGACAAAAGGAAAAGAGGAATAAGGAATCGTTACTAGGTTGTTGATAACAGCAATTGAGTAGATGAACGAGAGGAATGATGGGTACTGTCTTTTTTGTACCTGCCTTGTTAAGAACTTTGTATCTTCTTTGTTAAGAACACAAGAATACTGGTAGTCAGATTGTGGAGGAAAGAGAGATAGTTTATAGTCCAGAATTCACTCTTTAAGCAAGGAGATTTAATGATTCTTTGAAAGCCTTCATGAACTAACTATATTCCTTTCCCAGATTTGTAAATGATTCATTCATTCACTGAGTACTTCCTTTGTGTTAGGTACTGTTCTAGGCTAAGCAATAATAGTCATAAACAAGACAGTCTTGTCTTCATTTTGTTTACAGATTAGTGTGCGAGATGGGAAGTTACCAATTAAGCAAATAAAGAAAGCAAGGCAGGGGATGCCAGGATAGCTCAGCAAGTTGAGTGCTTGCCTTGCAACTGCAAGGTCTGGGGATCGATTCCTGACCGCAGCTCGTGCAAACCCATATGCTGAACTGTGGTACAACTAGTAACTGCCAAGTCCTGTGGTGAAGATTCTCGCCTCCCATATGGAAAACCCACAGTTCGGTTCCCGCCCTGTGTGGCCCCACATTCACCTGTGTGGAATGAAACCATGTCACAACTAACGTACACCTATGAAGACTTCTTTTTTCTCTCTTTTCTCTCTCTCTCTCTCCCTTCCCTTCCTCCCCTGCCTCTCTCTTCTCTCAAACAATAAAAAAATAACTCTTATAAAGAAAAAACAGGGGAAGCCGGGATGGCTCAGTGGGTTAAGCGCTCACTTTGCAGCCCCAGGGACCGGGGATCGAATCCAGGCCCCGGCCCGTGCGGACCCATATGCTGAACTGGGAGTTCCCCCGGTTCAGTTCTCTCTGTCTCTGTATCTTATCTCTCTCTCTCTCTCTCTCTGTCAAAAATAAATAAATAAATAAATAAAATTTATAAAAATTATTTAAAAAAAAGGAAAAGAAAAAAACAAAGTAAGGCAGAGTGAGGGCATATGAAATTGACTTGGGGGTGGGGGTAGAGGTGGTATGTATAAAGGTTAGCCGTGGTCATTCACAGGTAGAGAGACCTGCAGGCGCCAGCCATGCAAAGATCTAGAAGAAGAAAGGTAAGAGAGGTCCTGTGTTTTCTTCCTAACACTCTTTTATCTAGGCCTTAAAAAGAAATATCCTAGAGCTAGAAGGGTATACTTTGGGGGGTAGGTGAAAAGAAGGGACTAAAAAGAGGAATGTGAAGTAACAATGAGTACTATTTCTACAGTCTTATCATCATCCTGTCAGGCTGCCTTCAAAATAACTCCTTTATATTCTTACACTTAAACTAAATATTGTAGCATTTTACACCTGGAACCTGTGTAACTTTGCTGACAGATGTCACTCCAATAAATTTAAGAAAAATAAACTAAAGGAGAACAGGACTGCTGAGGAGGCACATAAGTTTGATTAACCAGTTAAACCCTGCTGTATCTTACAGAGATCGCAAGGCTAAATCTTAACAGAAATTGCTTTTCTCATCTCTCCCTGCTCCTCATTCTTTTGAATCCATAGTTAGCTGACTTTGATTTTGAGTGGATATAATGAAAGATAAGGAAAAGACATCACAGTACTATAATTTATTGTAGTATTTTGAAGATCACGGAAAAGGAAACTTTTTTTAATCCAAAAATTATGCTCTTATTTCCATAGTGCTTGAAAACAATATAGCTCTTAATACAGTACGGTATAACACATATTAACTTGAGGTATTTAGAGATGCATGTAATGGTTATTTTAAATAAAATGCATAGGTTATTTATAATAATATAAAATATAATAGCAAACCTGTCTTCCCATCTACCGCCTTCTCTGTTCCCTTACTCTGCATTATTTAAAATCTGTAGTACTTCTCTTCAAACATTACATATTTACATTTATATCTGTTTATTTGTCTCTCTCTACTAAAATTTAAATTTCTTAAGGGTAGGCACTTCATCTTTTTTTTAATTTATCCCCAAGATCTAGAACAGTACTTCATAAGAGGTTTACTAAATCTTGGGAAAATGAATAATCTATGTCATTTCAGCTTTTTAGTTTCAACTGTTCCTATCAGAACAGCTAAAAGCCAACCAAACTAGATGTTTTCAGATTTCCAATTTTCATCCGATTGCTGTATGCCAGCATCTGACTGTGGTTCTGCAGAGTGTTATAAATGAATAATGAATAGGTTATAAGAGAGAGGTTAATACACTAAGCCAAAAACTAGATAATTAATATTAAATTATTTAAAATTTAATTATATCCTATAACTGCAAGCTATTACATTACCACCTGATACTGGTTTTTATAAGTTGTGGCTTTGAAATTAAGGCTTTTAATAGAAGCAATTTATAATATCAATATTTACCTGGATCATCATACATCTTTATCTGTGTACAGTCTTCCAGCGATAGTTTTATTTTTATTTATTTATTTTTTATTATTTATTTATTTTTAATTTTATTGTTAAATTTATTGGCGTGACATTGATTGGTAACAATTAGATAGTTTCCGGATGTACAAGTCTACATCACATCACCCATGCATTGCATTATGTGCCTACCACCCAGAATCAGCTTCCCTTCCATCACCATGTATCCAATGTCCATTCCCACCCACTCCCAACTCTCCCTTCCCCCTCCTCCCCTTTCCTCAGGTAACCACCAAACTATTGAGTGTGTCCATAATGCTGGTGCCCACTCCCACCTCCTCTTCCCACTCTCCTTCTCCCCTCCTCCCCTTCCCCCAGGTAATCACCAAGCTATTGAGTGTGACCATAGGTCTCTGTATCTTTGTTACTTTCAGTTTTATATTCCACCTATAAGTGAGGTCATATGTTTCCTGATTCTTTCAGTCTGACTTATTTTAATTTTATTTTTAGATTAAAAAAACTTTTTTTTTAAAGATTTATTTTATTGTTTTGACAGAGAGAGAAAGAAAAAGACAGAAGGGGGCGGGCCCAGAGTAGTCTCCATAGTTGTACATCATCAGTTTTCCACATGGTTTCATTCCACACAGGTGGGCAGGGGCCATGCAGGGTGGGAACCAGGGTGGGGGGCTCCCGCTTGGGAGGGATGCCCTCGTGATCTGGGGGCTGAACCGGGGGCCTCCTACATTGGAATCTCACCCTGGTGAGAACTGCACTCGGGATACACCCCTGTTCAGTATATGGGTTTGCATGGGCCAGGACCAGGAGTCGATCCTCCATCTCTAGGGCTGCAAAGTGAGCACTTAACCAGCTGAGCCATCCCTGCTTCCTCAACTCACTTTTTAATGATATATAAATTTTAATCAGAAAACATTATTGAAATCTCTAAAGGGTAATTGATATGTTAAATTCTCTCTGTTGACTAAAAAGAACTCAGTCTTATTAAAGAAATAAAATAAAACCTTTTTTCTCTATTTCAAGGGATGCAGAGAGGAAAAGCATGAGTGTTGAAAGGTAATATTTTGATATTTGTTATTGTACATAATTTATGTTATCTTAAATTAATTTTTAATTTTTAGTAACATATCACTGAAATTAAAAAACGTATTTTCAAAACACATAACAGTTCTCAGCAGTTTACACCCCTGAAGTGAATATCCCAGTATAATGCTTTATTAAATCTTCACTTGCTATGCTCTCAATAGGTAAAAAATTCACTGCAGTTATTTTTTAAAGATTTATTTTAATTGGTTTTTGACAGAGAGAGAGGCAGAAAGAGAGAGACAGAGAGAAGGGGGAGGGCCCAGAGCAGTCTCCATAGTTGACAGCATTAATTTTCCATACAGTTTCACTCCACAGGTGGGCGCGGGGCTGCACAGGGCAGGAACTGGGCCGGGAGCCTCCCACATAGACCCCGGCAAGAACTGAACTGGGGGCACACCGCAGCTCAGCATATGGGTCCGCCTGGGCCAGAGCCGGGATTCGATCCCTGGTCTCTGGGGCTACAAAGCAAGCACTCAACCTGCTGAGCCATCCCAGCTTCCCCTGCAGTTATTTTTATTACTGTTGGTTTTGTTCCTATTCAGTGAAAACTAAGCACTTTGAGATTCCAAATCTTAATTTCTAGACTTTTTTATAAGAAAAATTATACTGAGTAATTATTGGGAAAAGTGAAGAAATGACAATAGATATACTTCCTAAAACTCTTCAAATATCAATGAATGAACAGAAGCATCAAATAGTAAGACATTGATGAAAGAGAGCATAGAGGTGATGTAGTTCATTGGTTTGCAGTCTTCTTTAGGAGTCAAATGAAATCTTAATGGAAACCTTACTATTTTGGGAAATATATTATTGTTTGAAAAGTCCCTCAATTATCTCTTCAAAGCACCAAAGTTCTGCTGAGACATTTAAGAACCACTGACCTAGTACATCGTTGTGTTCATTTTTCCCATGTGTCATTTGTGATCAGAAAAGCTGAATGACTTTTAAAAGACAGTGTGTTACTTACTACTCAATAAATGACTGATTAAAATTGTTTTTGAAGCTGTGATTTACATAAAAGCATTCAAACGAAAAGAGGATGGGAAAGCATCTAACAGTGAGATAGTATTGTCTTATTTAATGAATTGTTTTCCATTTTGTTTATTTTTATTGAGAACACTATTTAGTGTATAGGAATACTAATATTAACTATTATTACTGTCTTGAGAGTGGCCCAACAACCCAATAGAAAACAATTAACAAAGATATAATTAGTTAACAGAAAGTGAAGTATAAATGACTCTTAAAATGTGAAAATATTTCGTGTATCCTTTATATTTAAAAAATACAGATTGTAAGTTCTTCAGGAGTATTTTTTACTCATCAGGTTGGCAAAGATTTTAACATACTCTATTGGCAAGATAGAGTGAAAAAGCTATAAACTCTAGGAGGGGCTGTACTAGTTTCTTATTGTGTGATTTAACAAATTATCACAGATTTAGAGGTGTAAAACAACACAGATTTATTCTCTTACAGTTCTGAAGGTCAGACGTCCTAATATTAAGGTGTTTCCCAGGGCTGCATTCCTTCTAGAAGGTCAAGGGGAGAATCTGTTTCTTTATTAAAAGTTTCTAGAGGCTGCCTGCATTCTTTGGCTCATGGACTCACCCCCCATCTTCAAACCCAGACATCCTCTCTTTCTCTGAGCCTGAACCTCTTGCCTCCTTCTTATAAGGAACCTTGGGATTACATTGGACCCACCTGGATAATTCAGGATAGTCTTTCTATTTTAATTTAATGACTTCTAAGTCCATGACTTCTGTGATGTATAATGCACTCACTTCAGAGGATTAGGATTTGAAGATCTTTGAGAACCATTATTTTGCCTACCACAGGGGCACGCAATTTGGCAACATCTATGTACTTTGATCACACAGTTCTTTTTCTAGGAATTTATTCCACATATGTAATCACGTGTCATCGTACATATATAGTTAGTTATTCATTACATTTTTTTTATGATAGCAAAAGATTGAAAATAACATAAATATCTATGAATAGAGGATTGGTTAAGTGATCTTACATCTTTAAATTAGAATATTATGCTGCCATATAAAAATAAGGAGGGATGCCGAGATAGCTCAACAGTTTGAGCTCTTGCCTTGCAATTGTAAGGTCCGGGGATCAAATCCTAGCCCTGGCCCCTGCAAACCCATGTGTTGAACTGCAGCACAATTGGTAACCGCCAGGATGGCACATCAGCAAAGGTTTTTGCCTCCCATATGGGAGGCCCATAGTTCAGTTCCTGCCCACATGGTCCCACATCCACCTGCGTGGAATGAAACCATGTCACAACTAATGATGTACAACTCTGGGCCCTCCCCCCATTCCCTCTCTTCCTCTCACCTCTCAAAACAATAAAATAAAAAATATTTTTTAAAAATTTAGAAAATTAGGAAATTATTTACTTATAGGGACCTCTCATCAGGATGAATTGAGAAAAGCAAGGTGCTAAACAATGTGTCTGATATTCTGTTTATATAAAAAAAATTAGAAGGAAGTACCTGAAATATTTGATTTCATTTACTTATATATGCGTAAAATATTTCTGGAGGAATTTATAATAGAAAGTTAGCAACTTTGGTTGCCAATAGAGTGAGAAGACTTGGGTTGCTGGGAATAGAGGTAGAAGGGGGAGTCTGAATAGTTGTTTGTACATGGTTTTTTATTCATTACTCTGACCTCTCTTTTGTATATTTTTCTTTTATGTTAATACAGCCTTTCAACTTTTTTCAACATTCTTATGCAGGTGAATTCAAAATTTCCACATTTAATCTTACCAGCCCTCCATTTTCAGTTGTTCATTAGACAACTGTACTTAGGTACCAGTAATCAATGCCTTAAATCTACTTGAAGATACAGTAGACTCTCCATTAACCAGAACTCAAGCAACCAGCATTCTTAATTTTCCAGTTGCTTGAGTTCTGGTTAATGGAGAGTCTACTTAACATTTATCTGGCATCTACCAGTCCTCGTGGGTGCCAGTTAACTGAGAGTCTGCTGTATTTCTCTTTCAGAAAATACATGTGCAATAATTAGAGTGATATTCTCATCTGTACTTTCTTACGATATGTAATCCTCTATAGCAGAGTTTATATACATGTACACCTTAAGTTTCTAGGGACATTATCATTATCTGTTGGTGACTTTAATCATGTTTTAAAATATAGAGAGCAAAAGCATTAAAGTATACTTGCTAATAAGCTTAACTAAGTAATCTTCAATTATTTAGGTAGTTCTTAAATGTTTTTTACTTATATAATAATTCATCTGAAAACTTTATTCTGTACTGCAGAAAATATAACTTAATGCTAGGCCACATAAACATATTATATCACTCCTAAATTATTCTGAATTATAGTTTACTTTGTACATCAAAATTATTCTTGTCTTTCTAGGACATTCAGTGAGATAAGTAAAGCGGAAGAACAGTACAACTTGTGCCAGGAACTTTGCAGTGAACTTGCTCAAGATCTGCAGAAAGAAGGACTTAAGGTACTTTATTTTAATGTGGTGTTCTTAGTTTTAAAAATTTTAAATGAGGGCAAGCCAGGATGGCTCAGTGGGTTAAGCGCTCACTTTGCAGCCCCGGGGACCGAGGATCGAACCCTAGCCCTGGACCGTGCAGACCCATATGCTGAACTGGGGAGTGCCCCCCCCAGTCCAGTTCCTGCCCTGTGCAGCCCCAAGCCCACCTGTGGAGTGAAATTATGTGGAAAAACCAATGATGTGCAACTATGGAGACTGTTCTGGGCCCTCCCTCCTCTCTCTGTCTCTGTCTCTGTCTCTGTCTCTCTCTCTCTCTCTGTCAAAAACAATAAAAATAAATCTTAAAAAAAAATTTTTTTTTAATGATAAAATGCTACTTTAATGCAAGAGTTAGACTTTGCATATAAATTCAAATTGAGAAATGTTCAGAAAAGTGTATTCCTATACAAACAATGACAAATTCAATTCTGATCCTTATCTGAAGCCTATGATGAAGTCATTCTGTGAAGAAGCAACTTAGGAGGGTAGAGTGGTTCCAGTGTAATTCCAGAGGAGTTTTTACTACCTTAGGAGAACATTAGAAACTTATAGTAAGTTTAAAGTCAGATTTATATTGGCATTAAAGAACAAAGCAAAGGGAAGACTTTCCCAAGAACTGTATCTATGTATTATAAATGCCTTTCCAATCATCCTTTTATGTTTTTCTTAGGTAGACAAGTGATCTTCTAGAATAAGCATTTTGTTTCAAGGCTCTAATGCAGGTTGGTTAACATATTGAAAACAAAACATGGAAGGCTTTAGACTTTGTATGCTATGATCTTCAATCACAATAATCCATAGTCAGATGTTTTACCAACACTCTCAAAACAGAGTTAGTATAAAGTGTAATACAGAAATATTAAATTACTTCAAAAAATGGGATATTTTTCTTATAATCCATCTTTATCATACCTTGAGTATAGAGATTTTTAATGTTTAAATAAACCTTTTAGAATCATTTTATACTCATTGAAATTGCAAAAATAACATAGACAGTTCCAGCATACCCAGTTTCTCTCATTATTAGCATCTTAGGTTACCATTGGTCAAAACTGAAAAACTGATATTAGCACATTGCTATTAACTAAACTCCAGACTTTATTTGGGATTTACCTATTTTTCCATTAATGTCTTTTATCTGTTCCAAGATTCAGTCCAGGGTACCACATTGCATTTAGCTGTCATGTCTTCCCCAGTTACTCTAGTCTGTGACACTCACCTCTAGTCTGTTTCTCAGTATTTCCTTGTTTTTCATGACCTGGATGATCTTGAGGAGTACTGTTCAGATATCCCTAATTTGGGTTTGTCTGATGGTTTTCTAATGATTAGACTACGGTAATGAGTTTGTGGTAACAAAGCGTGTTTCTCATCACGTCTTATGAGGAAACAATAACATATATAAGGGGAGACCTTATATAAGTATGTATGTATAGGAAAAAACATAATAAATATATGGTACTCTTTGTGGTTTCAGACATTGATTGGGGTGTTGGAACATATTCTCGAAGATAAGGGGAAGCTACTATATATGATAGCCATATAATATCATAGGTGACATTAACCTTTATCACTTGGTTAAAGTAGTGTTTGCTATGTTGTTTTTCGCTTTCCATACTTTATTCTCTGGAAGTGAGTCATTAAGTCTAACCCACTCTCACAGGAGGTAGTAAATATATATGGATATAACATAAAATTAACCATTTTAACCATTTTAAGTATACATTTTAGTGGCATTAAGTACATTTATATTATGTAATCATTAAAACTATTACTCTTCAGAACTTTTACATAATCCAAAACTAAAACTCTGTACCCATTAAGCAGTAACTGTGAAGGAAATTCTTACATGGATAAATTGTTTAACATAGTATCTGTCATATAGTAGGCACACAGTAAATATGAGCTATCCACAAGACCTTTTCAATGAAGCCCCTTTAGAAAGACGTTTTTTCTTTTTTTTTAGGTACTGAGTTAACTTTTTCTTTCTTTTTTTTTTTTTTATGATTTATTTTATTGATTTTTAACACAGAGAAACAGACAGAGAGAGTCAGAGAGAAGGGGGAGGGCCCAGAGCAGTCTCCATAGTTGACAT
Organism: Craseonycteris thonglongyai; assembly: GCA_004027555.1. Taxonomy (NCBI): domain Eukaryota; kingdom Metazoa; phylum Chordata; class Mammalia; order Chiroptera; family Craseonycteridae; genus Craseonycteris; species Craseonycteris thonglongyai. The sequence goes on from PVKE010001940.1 coordinate 85,329, forward strand.
TAGTTTTCCATATAGTTTCACTCCACAGGTGGGCACAGGGCTGCGCAGGGCAGGAACTGGGCCGGGAGCCTCTCACATAGGTCCCAGCAAGAACTGAACTGGGGGCACAGCCCAGTTCAGCATATGGGTCCGCATGGGCCGGGGCCAGGATTCAATCCTCAGTCCCCAGGGCTTCAAAGTGAGCGCTTAACCCGTTGAGCAATCCCAGCTTTCCCATGAGGTAACTTCTAAAAGAGGTTCAGTAAAAAGAAAAATGATCATTATATAAAGATCTTTTATAAAAATTCATTTTGGGGGAAGGGAGTTATAATTATTGGCTAAAATGGGGTTTTATGTTTCAGTTATTCTTCATGACAGTTTTATTACCATGTTTTAGAAATAATTGATTATATTTCCATATGATATGTACAATAAGAGACCTTTCTGAGTTTTTCTAACCTCAGAAACTTTTCTAGAGGCTAGAAAGCCATATATTAATATAATATTGTATTCTGTTTGTTATAGGGTAGAACTGTTACTATTAAGCTGAAGAATGTGAATTTTGAAGTAAAAACTCGTGCATCTACAGTTCCATCTGTTGTTTCTACTACAGAAGAAATATTTGCTATTGCTAAAGAATTACTAAAAACAGAAATTGATGCTGATTTCCCACATCCCTTAAGATTAAGACTGATGGGTATGACTTCCTTCCTTGTTTTTCCTTAAATCTCCTACTTTCCCAAAGAATCCACTTAGGAAATTCTTATCTCCATTTTATTTCTTAAAGCTGTTTAAGGAGTTGTGCTTATGCTACTACCATTTTTCTTAATTCTTAGAACCTGATGAATGTGAAGCCATGATTATTAGTTTAATTTCTGTAAGAACCAATTAAAGTTGTTCTTTTCCTTACAACTTACTGAAATCCTTGGGGCTACATTTGTTTCAAAATTTAAAACTTTTCAGATTTTAGAAAGCAAATTCAGTGCATACTGAGTATATTATGTAATACTCCTTTGGGACTGGAGGAAGCACTTCATGGTCAAACACATTAATATTTCTGTAGCAAAACAAAATATTCACAATGAGTTATAAAGACTCTAAATCACCTCATATCAATTCAGTCATCAATTATCATTTGTTGCTTAAATTTTCAGGGCTGCTTGGATTTCAGAATTATAGATGAGGGATTATGGTGCTATAAAACCATATCTTTAGCCACCAAATGGTAAAAACTATCAAACATGTTACCAAAATGAACAGGATGAGAGAATGTTTATGTATAAGCATCCCAAATGCCAACTTAGTATACTAGTAAGAGTGGGCCTTAGCCATACTTTCATATACATGAAAGACAGACAGCACATGCTAAGATCAATTGAATAAAGTATGTGAACTAAGAACCAACGAGTAGGTGTTAATAGTAGCTTTATTTATAATTGCTAAGACTTGGAAGCAATCAAGATGTCTTTCAGTGGTAAGTAGGTCAGTGGAAACAGGTACATCCAGACAATGCAACATACTCAGCACATAAATGAACTATCAAGCCATGAAAAGAAATGGAAGAACTTGAAATGTATATTGTTAATGGAAAGAAGCCAATCTGAAAAGCCTACATACTGTAAGATTTCAACGGTATGACATCTGGAAAAGACTGGAGACACTAAAATATATCAGTGGTTATCAATGGTTAACAGGGAGGAAGGGAGGAAGGGATGAATTGGCAGAACACAGGAGGTTAGGGTTGTGAAACTATAGTATATGATAGTCTAATGGTAGATACAGGTCATTATATGTTTGTCTAAACCTATAGAATGTACAACACCCAAAGTGAACCCTAATATAAACTTTGGACTTTGAGTGATAATGTGTCAGTGTAGGTTCATCAGTTGTAATGTACATACCATTCTGGTGCAAGGTGTTGATAGTGTATGAGGCTGTATATGTGGGGAACCAGGGGACATATGGGAACTCTGTACTTGTTGCTCAATTTTGCTGTGAATCTAAAATTGCTCTAAAAATAAAAACTATTAAAAAAAGGAGATAAAGTCTGTATGTAGTTGACTCCAATTGGTTACTTGGTATTTAATGGTATCGTGTGTCAAGATATTAATTAAAGACCTATATAATCATGTTAACTCCAATAGATACTATTTAGTGATACCCAATTTTATAAAGGAAATTTCAACTCAAAATACCAGCTTTGAAAAAGTATCCTTTAATTCAGAAAATAAACAGAGCTGCATATTATTTTTCTCTAAACAGTATTTTAATATAGTCATAACAGTATTTGCCACATATTTTTATGACTTTTGAGTGAATTAAGATTGTTGAATTTGAAATTAATTGTGGTTTATTTAATTTAGGTGTGCGGCTATCTAGTTTTGCCAATGAAGAAGACAAGAAACACCAACAAAGGAGCATTATTGGCTTCTTACAGGCTGGAAACCAAACCCTGTCAGCCACTGGATGTATAGAGAAAACTGACAAACATCAGTTTTTAAAACCTCTAGAAATGTCTCAGAAGAAAAGTTTCTTTGATAAGAAACGATCAGAAAGGAAATTGAGCCACCAAGACACATTTAAATGTGAAACTGCCAGTGGACAAAATTTACAGACATCACAGTCATTCCAAGTTTTAGAGAAGATAAGTGAAAATTTAGAAACATCAGAGAATTCAGATAATGCTCAGATATTTACCTGTCCTGTTTGCTTTAGGGAGCAAGGAAGCATCAGTCTGGAAGCCTTTAATAAACATGTAGATGAATGTCTTGATGGACCTTCAACCAGTGAAATGTTCTCATATTCACATGCTTCTTCTACAGCATTTAACAAGAAAGAAGATGTACATCATTCTTTTTCACTCTGTGAGAAGCAGGATTATGAAACCCATCAGAATATAGAAATCATTTCAGTAGATTCTGAAGAGTTGGTAGAGACTATAGCTAATCCATCTAAAACAGAAAGTGTAGGTGCTTTAAGCAAAGAGGAATGTCCTAGTCTTCCAAGTAAACCGTGTAATACTGAACACTGTCGTCAGAATTATTCTTGTACTGTTTCCCTGGAAAATGCAGATACTGAATCATTAAGAACACAAGAGCCCCTCCAGCCTTATTTAGGTAAAGTGATAAAAGACCAAGCTCTAGTTTGTCCTGTTTGTAACCTAGAACAAAAGACTTCAGATCTTACCCTGTTTAATGTGCATGTGGATATTTGCTTAAATAAAGGCATTATCCAGGAACTGGGAAAGGATCAAGTTAACCCAGTTAACCATCCCAAAGAAAGCACCAAAGGCATTGGTGAGTTTGCAGCCATTTTAAAGCACTTGATTTTTGAGGAATGTTTTATTAAAATTGAGATCATTGTTAAATCTGAAACATATACTATTAAAGGGACAACTTGTATATGCTGCGATTTAGGTCAATGTTAGTTACCTCACCTAATAGGTTAGAATTAACTGAAGCCATTAGATTTTAAATTTTAGAAAGCTTTGGTTTTAGCACAGAATGAACTCAAAGGTTTAGGGAGCTGAGTGATGTAATCAAAAAAGAAATTCCTTTAGAGAACATTTGTCAAGGCTTGGCAGTAAATTAACGATCATTACGAGTACATAGCCAGAAAACCTCTTTAACTTGTTTCTGTGAGTTTTTTGTTTTTTTGTTGTTTTTTATTGGCAGTTCTGACTAGCCAAATATCAAAAATAAATTTAATGCTAATAAAACAAGTAAATTATAAAGAAATTTTGCTATAAAGTTAGTAACTGATATGTATAAAGATGAACTTTGTAGTACTAAAGAACTGTTTTTATCTTTATATCAGTTTAACTTTTTAAGTTTTTATAGAACCCTTTAATTATTTCTTATTATTAATTATGGAATTTCTTTACTTTTTCTCCCTCTAAAGGTAACTCAGGCAACGTACAGAAGACCGTAACAAAAACAAAAAGGTATGGCTAATTTGACCTTTTTTTTTAAAAGATTTATTTTTATTGTTTTTTCACATGGAGAGAGACAGAGATAGAGACAGAGAGAAGGGGGAGGGCCCAGAGCAGTCTCCATAATTGAAAGCATTAGTTTTCCATATAGTTTCACTCCACAGGTGGGCACAGGGCTGCGCAGGGCAGGAACTGGGCCAGGAGCCTCCCACATAGGCCCCGGCAAGAACTGAACTGGGGGTACACCCCAGCTCAGCATATGGGTTCACATGGGCTGGAGCCGGGATTCGATCCTCAGGCTCCGGGTCTGCAAAGCGAGTGCTTAACCCGCTGAGCCATCCCAGTTTCCCCTAATTTGAACTTTAATAAAGCTAGCTGTAAAACCCATATTTTGAGGTTGAATTTTTAGAGATGTTAAAATTTGCTTTTATATCAAGTAAATTTTTAAAAAATCAATTATTTGCAATGTTATTTTTTTTTAATCTCTTCGTGCATTTTAATTATGTTTTGTCTTATTTTGTTTTGTTTTTTCTTTTTTAATTCTAGGTCAGGATTGATGACAAAATATTCAACATCTAAGAAAATAAAACCAAACAATCCGAAACACACACTTGATATATTTTTTAAATGAACATTGAACATTTTATCATTAATTGAAATGTGTTTTATAATCAAAGAACCTGTTCTTTCTCTTTTTTTTTTTAAATTTTTTTTTTTTTTTTTTTTTTTTTCACATTTATAGAGAGAAATTATCTTTTTGTCTTCAGTGCATAGTTATTTCTATTTTACTTTTTGACAGATAGAGAGAGAGACAGAGACAGTTAGAGAACCAAACTGTGGGAACTCCCCAGTTCAGCACGTGGGTCCTGCCTGGGCCGGAGCCGGGATTCGATCCT
>PVKE010001941.1:0-90099 GCA_004027555.1 Craseonycteris thonglongyai
AAAAAAAAATGGACCTTTATATTGTATTAGAGATATATCCCAAAATACTTTGGGATAAAATCAATGTTGTCCTTTGGGTTTGCTTCAAAATACTGTGAGGAGCTGGGGAAGGAGCCGGGTGTCTGGATGAAGCAGGACTGGCCCTCAGTTGACAACTGAGGAGGTTTGGAGATGGGTACATGAAAGCTCATTGGATTCTTCTGTCTATGCTTACATACATGTGATGGATGCGTAAGAAAAACATTGTTTAAAGACCAATTGATGGGGCCACCTGTAGGCCACAGGCTGACCCCTTCTCCTTCAGAGTCCGTCATTAGGGAACTAGTTCACTCATGAACAGGGTACGCAGGGACCCACAGCACTGGTGGAAACCTGCAAGCTATGGTCACACCTCCCAGTTCCCAAAGGCCAGTGCAGCATGCTGGTGACCCAGCTGTGGTGGACACTAATGAACATCAGCCTATAAAACCCAGAAAAGGGCAGAATCGAGGAGCACAGAGGGTCTTGGGCTTTGGCCATCTTCCATGAATTACATGCTAAGGTTACTTCCTCGGGAAACTGAGGAGAGGGAACAGCAAGGGGCCCCCCTGAAAGGTGCTCTGTTATTCCAACCTGAGATTCACTGGAATGGGCATGGGCCCGGGCCCCCTTTATAATAAGGCTTTCTAATGACATTGTGTGTTTAAGAGCTCTTATCATTTACAATTACATTCTGATTAATTAAATGATATGAAATTATGGGTTTGCTTCAAAATGCCATGAGAGACGGGGGCGTGTAGCTGGGACAGAGATGAAGCAGGACTGGCTGGGAGCTGCTAACAGTGGAAGTTGGGTGGTGGGTGCACAGAGGCTCACTACATTGATCTGTTTTTGTATGTTTTGATGTTTCCATAATGAAAAGATTTTAAGAATTCCTTGGAGGTTTGACCTTGTCAGTCATTCACACTTTAGTGAGAATTGCACCTATCCATCTAGAAAAGATAGCTCCTTACCAGTTTTCATTCCCACATAACAAGCACTTAAATGCTCCGTTTTGCTTAGTGAAGAAACCACTGCCCCTGCACCCCCTTCCACATGAGGAGAAAGCCTGGTTTCAATCACTCAGCATCATGGCACTAAAACAATAAATAAAAGCAAGCTCACATTGTACTTTTCGTTTTGAGCATCAGTTCAATTTGACCTCAGCTCAGAGCTCCTTATCGTGAGTCCTTACATGAAGTCCAGTATTTTATTTAAAAGCTCATCCTCCTTTTGTATAAAAATGACTCTGAGATACATCAGGAACCCAATGGGGCCAATTTACGAAGCAAGTGCTGGTAGCAGAACTGCTCCCCGGTCCTAGCTGCTTCAAGGACTTTCAAATTTTACTAAAATGACACCACATTCTGCTACCCAACGTGTGTGACTATGGATGCAATTTTTACCAGCTTGATGCTTAAGCTTACTTTTTCATTAATAGTAATTCTGCCATCATAATGAGAATAAATGTTGCTAATGTACCATTTATGTCACCCCTGAGCAAAAATCCAGGGACTAACTCTACTCATATAGTAAGTGATAAGTATCCTAGAATCTGAAAAATCAAGCAACAGCGAGCCTGGGAGGAAGTCAAGCTCTGTTTGCAGAGGACAGACCGGCAGTGCTGAAGAACAGGGCATGCCAGTGGGCAAACAGCGGGGACACGGGGCTGCAGAGCAGAACCTGGGACAGTATGAAGAAGCTGAATAAAGAAGCCCTGGTAAGCAGAGCTCGGGCACACACACAGCCGTACATAGGCTTTGCAAGAGAGTAACAGAAACCGTCTATCCAAGCTACAGAGGAACCACTGGATGCAGTCAGAGAAGTGGGGAGGTCCAGAAGCAGGACGGCTCTGGTGAGCTCAACACAAAACCCCCTGGAGGGGTACCAGGGTCCTGCTAGTGAGTAAATGGCCTCCCAAGCCTTGTTGCCATTCTTGTATAAATTGGAGTTAGAGCCCTGATCACTGGGGCTCAGGCGCACGCCCACCCCTGAGCTGAAGGAGGGCAGGGAACTTAGATTAACTCCTCCACCAAGACAGCAAGCAACAGCAGAGGCATCGTTCCTCCAAAGGAAATCAGAACCGAAGGGAGAAAAGGAGGCATAGAGATACCGCCTGTCTTCCACAGGCACTGACCCGGATTTCTCTGGGTCTAATCCTCAAAGCCACTCTACTAGCATATATTACCGACTACATTCTACTGTCGGAGAAACTGAGGCTCATAGGGGTCAGGTGACCTGCCCAGGGACACACGGCAGTAAGTGACAAATCTGAACTCAGCCTGCCTGGTGTGGCATACTGTGCGCTCTTCAAGTGACCAGGCTACAGAAGGCGGTGGCGACGAGATGCAGGATGAGTCCAAATGTCACTGACATTTTTCTTGATGGCAACTGCTGGAAAAAAATGAAAATACTCTGGGCATGAGTCTAAACCCAAGAAATTATACCTAAGAGAGGTAAAGAATCTTCGAACAGATCTATCCACGTTCTCTGGTGTCTAGATCTTCAAGAGGGATAGGAAGGTTAGAAAAGAAATTCCGAGCGTCAGCACTAAGAATCCCAAAGAAAAAGGGGGGGGGGCATTCTAGAAGCTCCAGTTGAGGAAAGTCTCTGCTACAATTTCACATCTTTGCTTGTGTGGCTCATCTCCTAGAACCATCAACTTTACTGTCCCCAGGGAAGAGGAAGCCACCGCGGTGGAGAAAGGAAGCGAAAGGTTGCACACGTACAAGACGCTCAATAGATACGTGCGGGCAGCACCCATCTGTCTGCTCCTCGGTGCCCTCTCCATGCCCCCAAAATGAACGTCCCCCTCAAACTGATGACCAGAAACAAGTGTGCCTCCTCTAAAGCACCCACGCTTCCTCTTATGAGACACTTAGTCCTACCAGGGTGATCTGAGCTATGGTGGGGCCCGGGTACGTCTCACTCTCGACCTGAGGTTCCAGAAGTCACAGCCAGCGCTCTTGGCACATCACACTCAACAGCGGAGTCTGTTCAGTAGACTGTCATTCTATTCAATATGAATGGGGCTCCTACTGTATGCAGGTGCCGTGTTGGGCAATGAACATTCAGTTTAAAAAGATAACGTCCCCAGTCCCTCGAGGTGCTCCCTGCCTGGCTTGCTATTACAGTTTGCTTCAGAAGCAGGTGATTCCAATCATAGGAGACCTATCATGCTTCCTTCTGCAGTAACGAAGAGGGTGTAAGGGGCTCTTCCCAGTCTGATTTCAATCTGCTGTTATCTACTGCCGGCTTTTCTGCTCGTTTCTTTTCATCCACTCTCTCAAACATGAGGAGCAACTGTGTTCTCTTCTGTCGAGTTCCCCTTCTGTGTCTAGGAATCTTGGCCTTCCAGAGCAGAGGATTATGGGTATGGACCCTGGTGCCAAATGGCCTGGGTGATTCGAATCCCTCTCTGCTTCTTACCCCCTGAGGAATACTGGGCACATTACTTAACTTCTCAAAACTTGGTCTGTGAACACTATCTTCCTCAAGGGACACCGCTGAGGATGACATAAGCCCATCTATGTAAAAGGCTCAGCGCAGTGCCTGGAAATGAAGGTCTGCCTGCACCTGAGAGCTGGCTGAGGTATCACAGTGGCTGGTAAACAACCAGTGTTTGTATCAGTGTCTCACCCCTGCCTGATCACCCTACACCTCCCTGCGTTCTCCTTCTCTTTCTCCCAAGTCAGCCATCACAGGAAGTCAACAACCATCATTCTACCTCCAGTCCTTGGCCCCTGATGCTCCCGGCTACCACACAATGATTTACAGTGTTGACTTTGCATTCTGAGCTGCCTGGGAGGCTGCATTCCAGGTCACTGAGCCTAAATGTGGAGTGTGCAGTGTGTATGTGCAGGTGGGTGAGGTGGTTTTAATGCTTTGAGAGACGCAATGAGAAAGAATGTTTAGGAACTCTCTCTTCATTGGGATGAATCACAAAAGAGTAATTTAACTGTTGAGGTGCTTCCAAGAGTCATGTTATTTAAATTCAAATGTTCCTTCCCTCTTTGCCCTTCTGAAATGGAAGGAGAAGTACATCAACTTACCCCCCACCACCCCATTCTTTCATTACTCCCTTCCCACAAGTGTTTACAACTCTGTCTTGGTAAAAGGCAACCAACCCATTAATCAAATGACAGACAAGCATCACAAAGAACGCTGTAAAGGGCTTGAAGAATGCTAACATAGAGGGTTTAGCACACGTTTTGGTGTAATGAAATGCTAATGATATTCACAGATGAATGCTCACTGACAGAACTGCTCTTCGCAACCAAAACAAAAAGGAAAAATCAATCTGGGGTAGTAAATGCCACCGTTGGAGCAACCTCTCTGCTTCAACCGCACAGATCAGCACGTTGACTAGAGCTACCAACCCTACTGTTACCAAGGTTAGGGAATCCAAGAAATGGAAGGAAGGTAAGGCTAGCAGAACTCCTGACACCCGGCCACTACTCCCTCTGATGTGGCAGTTTCACACTTAACTCTGGCAGCTTACAAAAGTTACAGAGCAAGTGGATGACAACTCAGAAGTACAGTTGTCTACGTGTGCATGTGTACAAACACAGATGGCACACACCTATATATATTTTATATATTAGTTACCCAATCCAAAACTTAGCCTCCCAGCTTACTGCGGAGTGGGGTGATAATTAATGGTTTCTGATAAAAACACTATCGTATCAAAGGAGCACCTTTATTCTTCATTTATCAAGAAGATTTTTCTCAGATCTTGATGATGAACATTATCAAATGACTTTTTAGAACTTATCAAGATCAATATCTGGTTTTTCTCCTTTAATCTATTAATGGGCTGACTTGATGAATGTCCTAACATTAAGCTATCCTTAAACTCCTAAAGAAGTCCTACTTTCATGTGGGCTGTTCCCTTTAATGTGACAGAATTTAATGGGGTAATATCTTTCTAGAACTTATATGCATCTCTGCACAAGTGAGACTAGTCTATTGTATTCTTTCTTATACAGTAGACTCTCTTAACCGAAACTCAAGCAACTAGCACTCCCAAGCAACCCGCAAAAAAAATCAAAGAAATACTTTAAATAAAAATTAAGTAAAATAACCATTTCTAGTGGAAATGTAAGTTTGAACTTGGCGCACAACCACACATCATGCAAAACCTGACTTTGTATGGGAGAAGTAGGGCCTCAAAGCAAGCTGATATTCATTCATTTTTCAAGAGAGCTGCACCAATACAGCATCATCTGCTGATGCAGACCCAAAACCCTCCACATCCAATTCTGATCCTGTCCTCGCGACATCTTCAGATCCTGATGATCCTGGTGTGATGGTGTGATCCTGGGTAGCCAGGAAATGCTCTACCCCTACTGAAACGGGTTTAAGTATATGTGTGTGTGTGTTTCTAAGTTACTTGAAGTTAAAAATCGTATTAGTGAAGTTCATTAAGTTCAAAGTTTATTGACTGCCATTGGACTAAAATTACACAAAGCTGTTTTTATAATAAAACTGTGTTACAGCAAATTTGTCTTAATTTGTTTTTAATTACTGTATCTCAATGTTAATATCAAGGCAATACAGAGCATTGTATGGTATGGCATGGCATGGTATGGCATGGTATGGTATGGCATGGCATACAGTATTAATTAGGCCTATTTTCAATACTAACTCTCAGACTACCAGAGACCACATTTATCTGGTATCTACCAATCCCCATGGGTGCTGGTTAACTGAGAGTCTACTGTACTGTCTTTGTCAGGGTGTTTTAATATTGAAGTAAAGCACTCTTAAACCAAGCTACAGAGGTACAGGTGTATGATAGATACAGATAGATAGATATGGGAATGGGTGTAGGTAATGCTTTAAGGAAATATAAATAGCAAAGGGCCTTTGTGTATACCGTGAGGATTTCCTAAAAATCACCACGCAACTATCCAGGCCTGCTACCTTCCAGAGAAGCACTCCTTTACTTTTACAATTTCTTTCCCCGGGTTTTTCCATATCCTCCAGGCAGCTGGGCTCCCCTTCAATTAATTTTGATACTAAACATGATCCCAGCGAATAGTCCATCTCAACCATATTTTCACATTTATCAGCACAGGGTGCAGGTGGTGTTCCCTCCTGTTCTCAATCTTCTCCAAGTCCACAGGCACATTTGTTTTTAACATTACATATTTATGTTTTCTCTCTCATTCCCTGGCCAAAGGTACACAAAATTTCAAATAGGTGACGTTAGGGAGGGGCTCTTCCTCGCCAGGCACAGTGCTTTGGTGGTCTGGCTAACACGTGTTTACCAGGCCGGGCCTGTCTCCAGGAAGCCCCCAAAGCGGCCGCGTCGGCAGGAAGGCGCAGACCTGCGGGCTTACCTCAATGAGCTTCCTCTCATAGGAGCTCGCCAGTTCCTCGGCCACTTCTCCCTTCTGCTCCGTGATGCTAACTTCTCCATCAGCATTCCAAAGATTGGACACACCTTTAGGAGAAGAAAGACATTCCATACATATTTTAACAGTAAGCAAAAATTATCCTCCCAGAAAAACAAACAAACAAACCTTTTCCAAATAGCTTCACCAGAGAGAAAGCTCTTTTTAAAGGGAAAAAGAATCCCAATAACTAATTACTTCAACCCTGCATCATTTTCTGCACAAGTGCAGTCGCGTGAGTGATAAGCTGTGTTTGAAAGTGGAAGAACTGTCATGGAGACAGACACACAGGGGTCCAGGGAATAATCTTGTCACTACTTCCCATTCCGGGGGCAAAACAGACAATGTGTCGTCAAGACAGACGAGCTTCACTCACATCTTCCATGTTGATCAAACTTCTTTTTCTCCAAGAAGAAAGTTTTCCAGTAGGTAGTGCCCCGCCTACAGCCCAATGTGCATGGTCGTGGGGGTCAGAGAACATGTGGAGTCAGTCAGAATTACCACTGAGAACCGCACATGGAGTGAAAGCAAGGCCGCTTCTGGGAAAAACTCTAAACCCAGTGAATAATGGCAATGCTAAGGCATCTTAAAGAGAGACAGGCCCCCAGGTCAGCACGAGGACTCACAGGGCATTGGGAGATGAAGTTAAGAGTAGAGCAAGGGTCACGGAGTCTGGTTCAGGAAGTTTTGGCTTTAATGACCATTCATGGGGGTTTGCATGTGCAGAGGCATTTATTTGCAAAGCACTGTCTTAGGAAGACAGATGATAGAGAGGTGAGACTTGGGTCCGTTTTAAGGTAAGGCAAGGGATAGCACATAGTACATTCTCAATAAACGTTTGTTGGAATTCTCTTGCTCATGCCCAGTCCTTATTTATCCTCATAAGACAGAGGGTGGCAGGCATATGACACTGGTCCAGTTATGACATGGTATAGGCTAGACTTACCATTTGGCCTCCACAGAGGTTTGACACTGAAAACAGGGAAAAGAGTCAAATTCAAAGGATTGGGAGGACTTGGCACAGACTGAGTCAGTAAAAATCAGGATTTATTAGACGTTCTTAAACATGGTATGTTCTGTGTACTCTCTGAAGCTGGCTGAACAGAACTAAATCCCACCCCAGTGGGCTTTCCTACGTGAAATTAAAGAATTAAAAGAAAAACTTCCATTAAAAATATTAACACGGTAGACACCAATAGATATTTCTATCTTTAGATCTATATCTATATATGCTCATGTTGTAAAGAGGAGTGAATAAAAACCAGGAATGAGCCAGCTAATTCCAACAGAAGTGGAACAAGAGCAGTAAAGAACCCTGTACCAGCGGTTAAAACAGAGATGCCACAGTGTGTAAGAATCCGGATTAGCCCCAAGTCTGAAAACAAGCACCCAGCTCCCTGTGTGTGCTGGGAGTGAGAGGCCTGGGTGCCCTGACGAGGGTGATCTGGTGGTCACGAGGCAAGAGAAGACTCCAAGGCTAGCCCTCCGTGACTGGGATTTGAGACACAGGGACTAGGTGAAAGGGAATGGCGCTGAGGAAGAAAGTGGGAAAGGCTGAGCAAACAATGGGGGTCACTGGCCCTGAATGTGGGGGCTGCTGAGCCTCAATATGGGAGTCACTAAGCCTGGATATGTGGGGGTCACAGCCTCAAAATGGAGGTAGCTGAGCCTGAGCCCCATCTCAGCCCTTTCACTAAGTGTCTATCAGGCCACAACTAGTTAGGGCCCGGAGAGCCAGCAAGGCCCCGAATGACAATACAGAACATACTTGGGGAAGCCAGGATACTCAGCAGGTTGAGCGCTTGCCTTGCAACCAGGAGGTTGGGGATCGAATCCCAGCCATAGTCTGTGCAAACCCATTTGCTGAACTGAGGCACAACTGGTAGCCACTGGGATGGTGGTGAAGGTTCTCCCTTCCCATGTGGGAGGCCCCAAGTTTGGTTCCCACCCTGCATGGCCCCACATCCACCTGTGTGGAATGAAACCGTGTCACAACTACTGATGTACAACTATGGAGACTGCTCTGGGCTCTCTCTCTCTCTCGCTCTCTCTCTCTCTCATTCACACACACACACATTCTCTCAGCCAATAAAATAAATTTTTGAAAAATAAAATACTAGAATGAAACTCATAAGTTGTTTCCATGCCAGTAGCGACTAGAGTTGCAGCCACAACTGTAAGGAGTGACCCAATAGCAATCTGAGACCTGTAATAAGTGTTAACAAGAAATTTAAAGAACCTCCAGTTAAAGTTGGCAGACTGAACACAGTCATTTACATTCACATCCTCTTAGAATCCCATTAAAATAGCAATTTAAAAAATTCTAAAGGTCTTGCCCTTAATGAAAAAGAGAATGAGAAAGGAAATAAGATGGCAAAATTTTAGAAGCTGAGAAGCAGGTGGATAACTGGTAAATAACTGAGAAAATTTTGTTCTTAGCTTCAAGTGGGCAGCACCAACATACCATCCGGTTAAAATGGAACAGCTTGCAAACGGCTGATAAATTACAGGATACTCCTGGAAGTGGGGGTGAGCAAGGGACTAAGAAGCAACTAACAGAAAAGACAAGGGAAAAGGTAGAGCAGTGGTGAGGACTGAGTTGAAGGCAACAATATCTAACTGAAAATAGATCAAAGTAAAACATGCTAAAACTTTAAGGTGCTTCCATTTTCTCCCAGGAAAGTATTTTCCTAGAAATCTAACCAGCTGAAGAAAAAAAGACCCGAGGAGAGCAACTTGGGGTGCCCTCCAGTGAAACAGCATAGCCAGATCATCCCACCAAGAAAGGATCGTAAGTTTTAAATCAGCTTCTTAGTACCCTACTCCTGCCTCTAAGCAGCCAGCCAGAAATCACATCTCATTTGAGACAAGCACCTAAGATGAAAAATAGTGGCTGGAATAAATAGAGAAAAACAACTTGTAGGACAGAGACACAGTTGAGGGAGAAGTACACTTCAAAAGCAAACAATCAGTAATATTCCCAGAGAAGAGAGGAGAAGACGGTGTAGCTGAGAAACAAAAATAGAGAGATATTTTAAAAGAAGAAACAACGAACACATAGAGAGCAAAAAACCTCTTTTGGAAAGCAAAACTATGACAGCAGAAATGGAACATGAGACGTCAAGGCTAGGAGGTAAGAAATTTTCCAGAAAACAGAGCCAATGGAGAACAAGAAATGAAGCGGAGAGTTACCATATGAGAAGAGCTCAAAAAGGGGGTTAGATAGCACAGAAAGGAGGAAATCAGACATATTATCCTAGAAATGTCCTGGAACCAGCAGACGTGGGTACTGAGATGGAGCTGCTCCAGGAGCAGCCGGCATGATGGATGAGCCATGTTTGTGTACCTCCTGGTGAAACTTTAGAACAGGGGACACAAAGAGAAAATGGCACACACTTCCAGAGTAGAAGTAGAATCTTACAAATGAGAGAAAATTAGAAAAGGCGTCAGCTTTCTAAACAGCAACTCTGTAAGCCAGGAAACAGTGAAGGAAGAGTCACCGTAAACATCCCCAGGAGAATTATCTCCACACCGGAATTACACACAGAGCCACATGAGAATTAGGGAAAGACGTTTTCAGACACACAACCTCTCAAAAACCTGGCCTCCCAAGAACAACAACAACAACAACAAAAGACAAGAATTCTAGTTAGAAGAACACAGATTCCAAGAAATAAGAGACCCAACACAAACATGAGTAAAAAAATTATTCATAACAACCAACAGGTGAGAACAACACATACAGCAATCATAGATAACTGATGGATACAGAAATGTGGTCTAGCCATACCACAGAATATTACTCAGACACGAAAAGCAACGAAGTACTGTAACACCAATGAACTGTGAAGACATCAACTAAGTGAAAGAAACCAGCCACAAAAAGCCGAGTATTCCATGACTCCATTTATATGAAATGTCCAGAACAAGGGTACATATCAGGTCTTCTGTAATAAGGTCTTTTATAATCTATGCATAAAAGTTTGATTTTTAAAAAACTAAATTTGACTTTCAATAAAAAAAAAAGCATTGGGGAGGAGGCTGCACTTAGAAACGAGACTTAGGGAAATTAGAAGGGACCGTAGTGGCCCTGAGAGCAGGGCGGGCGCCCCTGTGGTGCCATTGGGTGGAGCTGGGTGCTGGCGCACAGTGAAGGGTTGACAGGTGTGGCGCAGCATGGTTTGATGTGCTCTCCAAACAACCTTCTGATCCTTGCCTGACCCAGGTTTCTTCCTCCACAAGAGATCCTGCTGATCAGAAAACAATGGTGTCCAAACAGCTCGCCATCCACAAGTGTCTTTAGAAATCAAGCCGCTGGCCTGGCCCCAGCCCCTGGGCCCTTTCTGGGTGCATCTGAGAGGAACCAGCAAGCTCCTGTGCTGAAGGAGGCAGACATCACCTAGCCTGGGAGGAACCTTCACCTTCAAGCGGCCCCACATCCCCGCATCCCCACCACACAGAAGCTGTCCTGCTGAACTCAGTCTGGAGGTCGGAAGCCTGTGCCAAGGTGAAGATGTCTGCACTATTTGTCCAGCACAGAAAGCCCCAATGGCCCTGCCAACCTAGTTACCATCCACGTCACTCACAGGAACATCTGCACTTGATTAACCTGCCTGCACTCTCAGCAGTGGGCTACCTTTCCTGTATTTCCACAATGGCATGATTACAGAAGGTAGACTTCAAATAGAAAAATTTGGAAAAACTAAGCCTTCTCTCTCTCTCTCTTTTTTAAGGTTTATTTTATTGTTTGAGAGAAGGGGGGGCGAAGAGAAGGAGGGGAAAAGAGCAGTCTCCATAGTTGTACATCATTAGCTGTGACATGGTTTCATTTCACACGGGTGGATGTGTAAGCCGCGTGAGGCAGGAACCAAACTGGGGCCACCCACACAGAAGGCGAGGACTTCACTGCCATCTTAGCAGTTACCAGTTGCACTGCAGTTCAGCACATGGGTTTGCACAGTGCAGGTCCAGGAATCGAACCCAGACCTCATGATTGCGAGGCAAGAGCTCAACCACTGAGCCATCCTGACACCCCAAGCCTTCTCTTTTTAAATCCAAATAGCCCGATGCTGAAACTGCATTTGCTAGAAGCACAAAGACTCTGACTTGAAATCAGAACTATTGTTCATGGTCCAGAAAAGCAGTGGGTTTGTTAGTGCCATGAGCAGGTCCTTTCAACTTGGAGAACGTGGCACAGTTTATAGCTCCTTGCAACCCACCATCAGTGTTTGGAACTGTCTGTGACAAGTCATCTGAAATAAGTAGACACTGTGCTGGTCTCACCAGCAGGCACCAGAAGACACATGGGGATTTCTGCCTGCATTATTTTAAGCAAAACCTCAAATACCGTGGAGAGCGGCGTGACAAACAGTAGAATAACGTTACTGTTTTGCTTTCAATTTGAACAAGCTTAGCAGGACCCCAGATGCAAACAGTGGGAGATACTGGTGGCAAAGGGGATAAAGAGCCATTTTTAAATCAGAGATGGTTCCCTTGAACATTCTAACAGACAAAGGGAAGTGCACCAGGTCCTGTAACAGCAGGCCAGGCTCTGTGTAATGAGACATCTGGGACACTTTAAGGTTCCAAAGGAGCAGTTCCTCCTGGGTCAGGTGACAAGGATCCCTACAAGACAGCAGGTACCCATGGTCGTTCCAGCACAGGAAACTGCCTTCATCATCATAGCATGCCCACTTTCCAAGTGCTCGCTGTGGCAACAGGGGAGCATGGGAAACAAGACAGTGTGAACTCTGCAATCAGACGGCGACCAAGGGCCAAGTCCGCCACCACCACTCACCAGTGAGTGACCTTGAGGAAGTCTCTTATGTATCCACTCAACAACTGGCTGCTAAAGATTCATTATGTGCCAGGCACTAGACACTAGAGATACAGGGGTGGGGTGGGGGGGGGGGTGGTAAGGTGCCCACATGAAGCTCACATTCAAGTGGGGAGATGGGGACTTGGAAAATAAAGAACTATGTAACACACCAGTCTGTGAGAAATGCTGAGGGAGGGTTAAAGCATGAGAAAGGTGGCAGAAGACTCCTAATTAAATAAAGGGTAATGGAAGGCCTCACTAGAGGGATCCCATCTGAATACCATTCCACGATATCACCATTGCAAAGAGCAGAAACTAGAGGTCTGGGGTTTTTAAAAACACTCTGAGGGACAGGCCCAGTAACAGTAACCCCAGTCTGCCTAACTTGAAAGCCCCATGCTCTTCCCAAGTCACCTCACTGCCCACCCACCGTCTGGAGCCTACTCACCCCTGAGGCACCGATTTCTACTTGTGACAAACTTCCAGGGACGTGTGCTAGAATTCTAAAGGAAACCCACCTCCCTACATGCATCTCTCTCTCTCTCTCTCTCATACACACACACACACACACACACACACACACACACAGGGTTGCCTACTCATAGTATAAGAACAGTAAAAACTTCAAACTCTCCAGGAAGTTGAAACTATTTAAACATTTAATATAAACCCACCCACCTCACAGACAGACAATTGTCTGGTACAAAGCAGGGGGCTCATGTGAGAGCCAAGCTAAGAAAATGTTACCCTAAGAATGTCCTGACATCCGATACCCACACCAACAAAATCAATCCAGAGTGAGGACTTGTCTGCATCCCTCCAACTCAGGCCCAGGCACCGTGGATGGGAGGAGCGTGGTGCTTAGTAACGGATGAGGCGTTACAGATGACATGTGGGCAGGACAGGAAGCATCCCTGAGGTCAGCACAGTGCTTCATTTCTCTGAGCCCATTCCCCCATCGGTAAAGTCGGGATAATAATACCGCTCAGTGAAGATTAAACAAGACAGTATAAACTACTTTATATTCTCCCTCCAAGTATTAAATCTACAATCATTTTTTAAAAGGCAAACGCAGTGGCAGGCTGCCTTCTTTTCCAAATCAGAAGGCCTTTTCATGACAAGTTTCCATCTCCGCCAGGTCTTTCCAGAGCAATCTGCTCACCTGTTTAGATGCTGCCTCTCTTCCAGGAGATATATTCTCATCTAAATATATAGCGCACGCACGGGGACAGCTGGGGAGGGCTGTTGCATAAACCAGAACTGTCATCACACCCTTCGCCAAGCACATTTGCACCTGCTCATGTGACGAAGCCCAGCAGAGGCTCTGATAGAAACTCGAGTTGTGTTTTCCCCCCCAAGTGCCAAGTACTTTGACAGTGAAAACCATTTCTTTTGCTGAAATACAACAGAGTGACTTCTGGCCCTGATCTCAGTGCTGCCAATGTGTTTGCTGAACAGAACCCTGGGCCCAGCCACACACACTCCAGCCCCAGGGAGGGCCAGCTTGTCAGCAGTGGGACACGGTGACGAGGATGTCCCCAAATGTGCACACTGCTCATTCCAAAGTGCAGCGGTGTCTAGGTTCAAGAGTTAAACCAGTAACAGAAATCGATGTGATGTGGTTCTATTTTGATGGGAGGGAGGGTAGGAAGGGAGTAGGGAGGGAGCAGTAAGGACCCCGTCAAGTGTGAACCTGGTGGTCTGAGCAAGGACAAAGGGCAAATCCACACCATGAGCGTGGAGGGCAGCAGGTACCCACAGTAATAAGATAAGAGTGGTCAACATTTACCAGATGCTCACTCGGTGCCCAGCCCTATAGCACGCACTTTACACGCACCGACAGACTCTGACCTCCTTCCCACTAGGCAAGTGAGAACTAAGTCCACGACCTTACCCACCACGGTACATATGACATGCCACAGGAGTGCCACCCCTGCCCTCCAACCAGATCAGTCTGGCCTGGCACAGGCAGGCACACAGCTTGATTCCAGAAGGACAGACTATGTATGCTCTATGCTCTGCCCCAGGACGCTGGTTTTCCCCACATACAATGCCACACACCAGAAAAAACACTAAGAGCGTGGAAGCCTTGATGTGCTGGAGGTAACCACTCTCATTTTCTAATTCCAACTTCATTTTCAATCAAAAGTCATACAAAATCATAAGTTTGTTATTTAAAAAACAAATTCAACCCAAGAGAAATGGAAATCTATGTCCACACCAAAACTTGTATTCAAATGTTCACAGCAGCGCTATTCGCCGTAGCCAAGAGGTGGAAGCAACCCACGTGTCCAGCAGTGGGTGGATGTGTAAGCAAGACGTAGCAAAATGGAACGTTATTTAGCAGTTAAAGGGAAGGAAATAGGAGCACATCCTACAACATGGATGAATAGGGACATTATGCCAAGTGCAAGAAGCCCGTCACAAGAAGACAAATACTGTCTGATTCTGCTTCCATGAGGCACATGAGTGGTCAAATTTATAAAGACGAAAATGGAATGGTGGTTTCCAGAGGTGGGGGGTGGGGGCTTGGGGAGTTGTTGTTCAATGGCATAGAGGTTCCATTTGGGAGGACAAAACACTCTAGCGATGGCTGGTGAAGGCTGCACAACAGTGTGAATGCTTTGAATACCACTGACCTGTACATTTCAAAATGGTTAAGATGGTAAGTGTGTGTCATATGTATTTGACCACAATTTTAAAAAATGTAATGAAGTTCTGATGCACGCCACAACATAGATGAACCGTGAAAACATTACAGTAAGTGAAAGAGCCAGATGCAAAAGGTCACACAGCACGTGATCCCATTTATATAAAATGTCCAGCGGAGGCAAATCCACGGAGACAGGAAATAGTTTCTTAGTCGCCAAGGGCTGGGGGAGGGGGAGTGGGGGAGAAGTGACCGCTAATGGATGACAGCAGTGATGGGCACACAGCTTTGTGAATATACAAAAACAAAACAAAACGAAACTGAACTGTACATTTAAAACAGGGAAATTATATCACAATAAAACATACTCAAATGTCTCTACACGGAGCGCAGGACGTGCAGGTCTTCCTCACCGCGGTCCTCCCCTCCAGTCCCCTGCTCCTCACTCCTGTCCCGGACGATGTTCCAGACCAGGCCCTTCCCTGTATTTACGTGGACAGCTACATGGCTCTGTCCTCTCACGGGGGTTACTTTTTTATAAAACGGACGTGGGCCAGAGGTCGAGGTGCCTTTCGCTGCACAACTGGCCGTGGCGACTGTACCCTGCCAGCCCTGCCAGCCCCGCCTCGCTCTTTCTCATGTCACGAGGGAACCGCGATCTGTTCTATCTTTGACTGATCCCAGTGCAAACACTGCCGCCAGCCTGTCCCTAGGCACGTGTGTGCATCTTCCTTTGGAACAGACTCCTGGAAATGGAACAGCTAGGTCAAAGGCGTAGATTCCGAGAGCTGACAAATGCGCCCCAACCCCAAGTTCCCTAGAGTGTGCTGTGATCCTGAACTGCCACCTCACTGCCACAGGCCTCGGTGTGCTCACTGATGAAACCAAGCAGAAGATTCTCTAAGCTGATCCCAGTGCTAACATTCATTCTGCAAACCACGAGATCCTGTGTGTGGGAGGGTGGGGGTTAACAGAGAGGCCAGTGGAATTGGAATAAATATGGGAATCTCGCAGGGCGGCCTGCTGAGAAGGCCCAGACAGCAAGCAGAAGAATAAAGCCATCAGGAGGCTGCAACATACTCCACAAAACAAGCCACAGGGCAGGGACATGCACCCCCAATGTGAGGCGCTCAGGTCTGGGCTCTGACAAGTGATTTATCCAGCAAGTACCTCCAGCATCGCGTAAGGTCAGTCACCAAACCTGAAGCCCGAAGTCCAATGCACAAGGCAGTCAATGGAAGCCAGTCACCCGAAAGATTAAGGAGGAAGATGACTTTGTCAAGAGAAGTGGTTTATAAAAAGCTCACACTATTAATGCTGAAAACTGGGAATCTGTCCTGCTCCAGGGACCCACGGGAGAACAGTGCCGAGCATGAAACAGAGACGCTCAGAACACAGGCAGGGAAAGAAAACTCATCATCCCTGAAACTCAAGGTCATGGTGGAGTCTACTGTTTCAAGGGGCAAACAAACAAAAAAACAAAAAGTGATTTAGAAAAGAAATCAGGTTAAAAGCTCACATCTCTTATGAATTCTAAAGAATGCCACAGGGTCACAAAGAAAAAGCGGTCACAGGAGAAGTCTGAACGTGGCAGCTGCCTCCTAAGGGGGCAGAACAAGGCAGTGGATGCTCATCGGGGGCGCGAAGGTCCGAGTGGCTGCATTTGCAGGGCAGAGGCCGGGGTGCGGCCGGGCAGGAGAAGGCTGTCCACGTGGGGATGGAGGATGGGGTGGGGCTTGAAGACATGGTGGCGACCCAGCAGAGAGGTCCATCTGACCATGGGCCACCCTCATCAGAATCACTTGGGGAGAGATGGAACAGGACCGGGGAGCGTTAAATGCAGGTGCCTGGACCTCTGTTCCCGGAAATCATTCAGTGGGTCAGAGGGCGGGCCAGGGATCTGAATTTTTAAAATACCTGGTGATTTCAATGGACACACTGAGTTTGAGGGCCGCTGCATCAGGCGGTGAGGAAACGTCCGAAGACAGAGACCCTAGGAAATGGAAGGGCAGCCACAACAAGGGCGCCCCTGCTGGAGCTCCATGTGACTGCCCAGTGCTGCCACCAATCCCGCCCGGGACACTGCAGGAGCCTGGCCCAGAGCCGTCACAGCTGGCAGCAAGGTCGTGGGGAGGGAAGGCAGAGATAGACACGCCTGGCCCTCCCCACACCCAGCCAGCACCATGGGGCTGTTTAAGCGGCAGGAACTCAGGAAGTGGGGGGTGCGGGTCAGCCCGCAACCCGACTAAGCCAAATGAACCCGCAGTGCCTCCTCGCAAAGATGGGGCGACGAAGGGAGGGGCCCCACTGCGTCCACACTGGACTCTGACACCCCTGGACACCTGCAGGCCAAGTGCATTTCCTTCCTGCATGACAAAGAGGCTGTGACATATTTGGAACAACATGATAACAAACGACAAAGCAGAGGCTATTTGAAACAGCCCAGAGATGGTCAGCAGCCCTGACAACCTCCCAGAAAAAATCTTAATTATATCTAGAAGCCCAAGCGAGGATGAGCTGGAGGAAGCGGACAGGGAGAGTGGGAGGAACCTGGGGAAGGAGCTGGACAGCCCAGGCCTGACCCCACCTGTCTCTGCCGATAAGCTGTCTCTCCTCTGTTCACCGCAGTCCCTTTGTGCGTGACATTCCAGTCAGATAATGACACAAGTCCTCCTCCTACTGAGCTTCAAGGAAATGTCCCACAGGAGGCCGGAAGCCCTGGCGGGGGTCTGACTGGGGATTAGACAGAAAACAACCACTCTCTCCACACTTCGCAGCTCTGAGAGGGTATCAGGTGTGGTAACTAACTCCCAAAACTTGAGCTCTGACTAGAAGCTTGGAACTCTCCGCCCCGCCCTCCTCCTCAAAGAGGGAAAGAAGCTGGAGATGCCATTAAAGACCCTCCAAGCCCCCACGAAAGTCCCTGAGGGGGAGGGGGGCTTCCAGGTTGGTGACCACAACCACATCACACCCCAGCTTCACAGGGACAGAAGCCCCTGCACCTAGGACACTTCCAGACCTTGCTCTATGTAGCTCTTCATCTGGCTGCTCATCTGTGTCCTTACTGATATTATTTATAATAAATTGGTAAAGGTAACAATGTTTCCCTGAGCTCTGTGAGCCATTCTAGCAAATCACTGAGGACAGGGAAGCTGATTATTCAGAAATATGCAAGGCAACCAAGCACTTGCCATTGGCGTTTAAGTGAGGGAGGGGCTTGTGGGACTGGGCTCTTGACCTTGGGGTTGGCATTAACTCTGGTCAGTCTCAGATCTGAGTTAAATCGTAGGGCACCCAGCTGGTGTCCAGAAAGTTAGAAATTGGTGTCGAAAAAAAATTCCCACACGTTTGGCATCAGAAGTGTTGTGAGTCGAGTAAAAGAAAGTGTTTTTCTTAGAGAAATGCAACTCATCCCCCCAAAAGGCTCCAGAATTCTTGGTCGTGTTTTTTCGCCCAACACATGAATGGTAAGAGGTCACTAGCTCTGGACCCCACGGTGAGCTGGCTGCGCTAGGCTGCTGCCTTTGCACATCTGGATTGTGGCCAATGAGCGAATAAAGAAGATAAGTCCTGATGGTGACAACTGCTATGCAAAGTAGAAACTGGGAGCAAGTGCCTTGGGGGAGATCAGGCCTCTCTGAGGAGACAAGATCCCTCATGGAAATATCACCGGGGAGGGGGCGAATATTCTGCAAAGGGACAGGTGACTGCTATGGCTCAGGATTGAGAGGCTTCTCCAAGGAGCAGAAAGCTAGCCGGCAGGGTTGTAGCCTCGTGAACAAGGACAATGGTGACAGATGAGAAAGGCAGGGTAGGTGGCAGCCAGATCTCACAGGGCCTCGAAGGCTGTGAAGAGAATGTCCCACCTCAGTCCCATGGGCAGGCAAGGCCCATGGCAGGCTGTAAGCGGGGGAAACATGCGGTGTGATTTGTTTGGATATATTTAAGCCAATCTGGCCGCATGAAGAGCGGATTGCAGGGGAGGAGAGAGCTGGATGAGAGGAGACTCTTCAGAAGCCCCCACACACTCCAGGTGACACACAGGGTGGCCTGACCCCGGCTGGTGGCAGAGAGACAGTCAGACCAGGTCGGTCATCTTTGGGATGTATTTTGGAGCGGGTTTCCTGGTGGGCTGGAAAGCGGAGGGGAAGTATACAGAGAAACAAAGGACAATGACACCAAGATTTCTGGTCTGAGCAACCAGTTGGTGGCACTGGCTGAGAGGAGGGTCACTGGTGGACCAGCTCCCACAACGCCAACCCTGCAATCCTGGAAGCTGTGACCATGCGGCTTCACACAGAAACGGGACTCGAGGTGTGGAGACTACCTTGGATCCCCGGAGCGGGCCCACTCTAATCCATGTGCCCTTAAAGGAGAGCTTTCTCAGGCTGCAAGCAGAAGAGAGAAGTAGCAGAGGAGGAAGACAGACGAGACAGCAGAGTGGGGCCAATTCCATGAGTGAGAAGTCGTCCACGTGCCACGACAGGTTCTGAGATGCAGGGGCCACGAGCAGGGTTTGCAGAGAAGCCCGGAGGAGAGCCAGCAGACATGAGGACCCCCATTCCACAACCACTTGGAAGTGATTTCTGTGGCACCTGAGTGAGGAAGGGAACGGATTCGCCCCCTAGGAGCACAATTCTGCCAAAACCTCAATGTCAGCCCAGAGGGAACCACATCGAACTCTGGCTTCCAAAATAATAAGATAATTAAGCTGTGTTGTTTTAACCACATGCCTGATGGGTTTTTTAATTTTTTCCTCTCAGAAAATGTCAGGTTTTTCTATTTCTTCATTCTATTGACATGTTTACGATCAGGAAAAATTAACAATTGCAGAAGACCACACATATTTTTTTATTAAAAAAAAAATCTTAAAATTCTTATATATCAATCACCTTTTCTTAAAAAGAGCGGGAAACTGTACGAGAAAATAATAGTTCAACATAAGAAAATATTCGACTTGAAATGAGATTTTACAAGGGTATCAAATTGATAAAAAAAATACCATAAACTGAAAAAAAGGATACTCTACCATAAGATCAGAAGTAGAAGACAGATATTACAAATCACGCAGTAAATGGCAAAAATTCTGCAGAGGAATACACCACTGAAACAACTTGTCTCTTGAAAACAACTGATGAATGCTGCTAAAATCATCGACAATATAGGCGTGCTAATGAAAACATAGGCATAGTTACAGAAATCACCACCTGCTGTAACGAGTGTATAGGACGCTAGTGACACCTACTGAGTGAATCTAGGACTTCTTGAAGGAAGCATTCAGAAAAACACGGCCAACTCAGCGCAGGAGCGGAAGAGATCACGATGCCCGAGCTAGGCTTGGACAAGTCAATGTAGGGAAGGAGCGGCTGCCCATGTCTGACACGGGCAAGTCAGGCAAGTGGTTAAACCACGAAGGTCCTGATGGTGTGTTACTGCAGCAAGAGGAGCTGAATATGCCTGGGAAGACTGACGAGGGGTTAGAGGTGAGGTGGGCAGAGCAGGAGTTCTGTTCCGGCTGCCGCAAACACCACAGAACAGGCAAGAACGCAGGTGGTTCTGTGCACCCAGAACTAAGTGGAGACGTCAGTGGTCACGCCACTCTTCTACCACAGATCTAAGTCCCCTGCACTCAGGAACTGTGCCTCGCTCCCTCCCCATTGTAACAGACAGGTGCAAGTACCTGGTGAAGAGCAGGTGCTCCACAAACAACCGCTGAATGAGCACGACCCTGCCATTCACCGCCACATTGCCTTGTCATCACTGTAACCCGCCTGCTCCAAAAAGCAGTCTGCACCACTGTCTCCAACTGCTCTTCCAGTCTTTCTGCAACATCACGAATCAAGCTCTCATCCCAACAGTCTACCAATCTGCTCTGGTCAAAGTCACCAACAGTCGCTGTCTCATCTGATCCATCAGCCTGGTCACTCTCCTCCTTCCAGCGTGCTCTTCACCTGGCTTCCAGCAGCCCACACTCTGTTGGCTGCCCCCTTTCTCCCTGGGCACGCCTCCAGCTCCTCTGCTCGTACCTCCCACTTCTTCCTACATCCTCGTAATGTGGGAGGCCCCGGGGCTCAGCCCTCATCCGTCTACACTTGCTCCCTTGGCGACCTCATCCGGTGTTGGGGTTGTAAACACTCTGGCAAGTCCACACTATGCATGTCTGCACTCCCAGGCCAGAGGGGTCCTTCTTCAGTCTCCTCTCAGCGACATCCACACCAGAACTCCAGCCCGGCCCCCACGAAGCTGTCCCCGTCCTGGCCGGCAGCACACAGCCATCTTTCACTGCTCTTCCTCACCCCACAGCCACGTCTCAGGACATCCTTCCAGCTGCAGCTGCAGCAGAAAGCCAGGCCCCACCACGTCCCCTGCTCCACGCCGGTCTGGGCCACCGCTTCTCACCTGGGTTCCCGTAATCACCTCCTAGCCTCGCTCCCTGCTTCCGGCCCTGCCCCCTGACACCCTCATGGGGCAACCAAAGCCATCCTTGAATAAGTCAGACGCTATCCCTTCTCCCTCAAAATCTTCCAGTGACACCCCTCCCCCAACTTTGACACAGAAAAAGACCCCAAGCACCTCCCAGTGGATCAGGATCGCCAGAAGCTTCTGTGACTTTACCTCCTCCTGCCCTCAACCCTCATTGCCTCCGGGATGCCCCTGGGATGTGCCAGGCACACTGTCACCCTAGTTCATTACGAGGCTGACCCCTCTGCCTGGAACATTCTCCCACCTGACAGCCACCTCCTCCCTCCTTCATGTCTGTTCAAGCACCACCTTCTCTACAAACCACACCCACACTCGTTGAGAGCCATAATCCCCCCAGTCCTGATCTGCCTGGCCTGATCCATACGATTTATCAGTCACCTTCCGACACACTACACACAATTGATCAAGTTAGCTGACTGTTGTGTGTCTTCCCCTAACTAGAATGTAACTCCACGAGGGCAGGAATCTTTACCGGTTCTGTCCACTGTTCGCCCCAATGCCTAGAAGCGTACCTGGTCCACGATAAATAACAGTTATTAAAATAAGAAACAAATGCACACATGAATGTCCACATCAAGGTGAAGCCCCAGTTACCAGGGGCTGCGGCCCTAAGGGCTGGGCCCCCCACCTTTTGACCTGTCACCTCACCACCCGCCCAGCACATGGCAGGGGCATCAGAAGGCGTCTGCTGAGTGAGCGAACACGTGACCACCCCTTTGGGGTCGCCAGGCCCACAAAGATGACCCAGAGACCCAAATGCCACCGGCTTCTCCTTGTAGGTCTAAAGACTCCCCCGCCCTGCCCACAGGCTGGGCAGGCCAGTCGCCGAGGAAGGAGGCTCGGGATGAAGGAAGGAATCTGTGACGAGCAACTAGACAGCTGGAGGAGACGGCTGCTCCCCCGCCGTGGGCGCCGGGCTGCGTGGAAAGGGGCGGGGGGCCCACCAGAGGCGGCACGTGGTGCAGCACCCAGAGCCCCTCGGATGGCTGCTGCCTTTAGGGTGTGAGCCAGAGCCGCAGAGCTGTCCCCGAGATGCCGCGGGACCGGGAGCGGCTGCCGGCTGCCGGCTGGGAGGAGGCAGCATCCGGCGCCCTCTGAGAGCAGGAGAGGCGTGGACGTGAGCGCGGGTGACCGTGAACATGGTCACTATTAACGACGCTGGAGGACTGGACCACTGTCTCAGCGAGCACACCCGAGCGCTTACCTGCACTGAGTGACGCACACAGCCGCCCTTGGGTCTCTCATTCGCCCCAGTCAGTGGGCTACTTCACCAATTTGGAGACAGGAAAACTGAACTCCCAAGAGGTCAGGAAAATAAATAAATAAATAAATAAAAATTAAAATTAAAAAAAAATGGGGAAGCCGGGATGGCTCAGTGGGTTGAGCGCTCACTTTGCAGCGCCAGGGACTGGGGATCGAGTCCCAGCCCCGGCCCGTGCGGAACCATATGCTGAACTGGGAGATCCCCCAGTTCAGTTCTCTCTCTGTCCCTGTATCTCTCTCTCTCTTTCAAAAAGTAAAAATAAATAAAAATATATTAAAAAAAAAAAAAAAAAGAGGTCAGGAAGCCAGCTGGGGGTGAAAACTCCAGGGGCGCTTCAAGGAGGTCGCAGCTTGGGAGGGCTGGGGCCAGCATACAACCCAGGGGCTCACACGCTATGGGACCTGGGGGTGACGTATAAAAATGTCCTTTAATCTGTCACTTTGAGGTCTGAGGGTGTGACTTGTGGGCTGTGTTGTCATTTACGGATCTGGGAGAAACCTGGTCAGGGCAGGAGAAGCAATTATTAGCAGCAATAAGCAGGGCCAGGGGCAACACTGTAATTTTCTCACCAATTAGTGAATAGCTTTGGGTCATTAAAAACCCTACGTAGCAGTCCACTGGGCATCAGTAATATCAACAGTCATCATAACAGCTATGGGCATTGAGTTCTGACTGCTGTTCTAAGTCCTGGCCACGTATTATCTCACTGAAACCTGAGAAATGCTCTACGAGGCAGGAACTATTACAGGCCCCACTTTACAGATGAGCACACGGAGGCCAAGGTAGGTCCGGCGTTTCGCTCAAGGCCAGGAAGCCAGGAAGTGGCCCAGCCCAGACTCTAGCCCAGGCAGTGTGACTTCCCAGCATGAGACCAGGAGGGCGGCCTTGGCCCAGAGAGCAGGGCCCTGGGGCTCTGGCAGGAACCACAGGGAGCTCTGAGAGGAGTGGCAGGCAGCTAACTCTCGTGCCCTGCACCCCCCCCCCCCAGCACCCTGTGGTCTCCTGGTCAGGGCACCTGCCCAAGGCTGACCACGAGCCTCCTGACTTCTCCGGGAAGCCACACCGCCAGCAGTGCCTCTGGATGCCAACAGCCTCTTTCAGAGAGTCCTCTGGTGTTTCTGCACTGAGCTCAGATGTCCCCTCCTCCAGGAAACCTGCGCTGAACCCCCCCCCCGGACAGCCCATCCCTCTGCCCTCTCCGCTCATGTGCTGTGACTGGAGCAGGGACAGCCCAATGCTTCAGCCATCTGTGCACAGAGCGGCCCAGCTATCAGCTTCCTTCATCGTGCACACAAACCACCGAACTTTCAGGCAGGACCAGGCAGACCCAGAACAGTGCAATAGGTCCTCTAGTCACGTCATTTCACTCTAACACTGATGAGATGACATTGGTGGTGAAATTGGTTTCACTGTACATTGTTTTGCTTGAAGTCACAGAACATATGGAGGACATTAAGTAGGACTGAACTGTACGTTTCAAGTACTTATTCATTCGACAAACATCTACGGAGCATACTGAGCTTTGGTTGCTGTCTGGGCCCGGAATTCAGCAGAGAGCAGGGGACAATGGTGGGCCCTCAAGGAGCTGACATTCTAGTGGGGAATCGAACAACCCGAAGATTAAATTAATTGTATATCACGTAGTGCTCTGAGCTTCCTAGAAAAACAAAGCTATGTTAGGCTGTTGTTCTACCTAAAACAGCCTCTTGGTAAAGTGATATGCAAGCAGGGGCCTGAAAGAAAAGGGAAGAAAATTATACAAAGGTCTGGAAGTAGAACCTTCCAGGCCAAAGGGACGGAGCCGGAAGCATGCTGCGAGGGGCCAGGCGTGGTGTCTGGTGCAGGACATCGGGAGGACACAGAGGGAACGGAGCAGGGCCGGGCCGCGTGGGGCTCTGAGGGTCACGCCGCCCAGGGCCTGTGTCCCCACAACAGGGAGCCTGGGAGGCGAGAGGCCAGTGACATGACCTGACCTCTGTTTTCAAAGGCTCACTCTGAAGGGGCAGTGAACAGTCAACAGCAGGGTGGGCACAGCCGGGGCGGGTGCAGGGAGGCCAGTGAGGAGGCTGCTGCGACAACCCCATGCTGGTAAACAACACCCAGGGGGCTGTCTATCTCTCTCTGGGATAAAAATCAGATTGCTCGTCACTCGTGGACAACGGCAGGGCTTCAGCCAGAAGCACAATGGTTGCCATCCAGCGGCCTGTCTTCCGTAAGACAGCCCTAGAGCACCTCCTGGGCACGCTGCCTTAACACCCCCCCTCTAAAGAACAGCAAAACTAGTCTGGAGACCACGTGGAAGTGCAACTTTCCGACCTTACCCGAAGCTGAAAATAAGCGCAATGTTGCAAGGCTCCCTGGGTAACGCCGCTCCAACAGTGGGCCCTGCCCTGCGTCTTGTCGATGGAACATGGAACCAACAGCCCTCGGGAGGAGAAGCTGCGTCCGTGTCAATCACAGGCCACGGTGCCTGTCTCATTATAAGTCACTGCTGACTTCAGTCCCTCCTCCACTTGCTTCATTTGAAGAGGAGTTACCCTAAGTTAGAAGATTATTACCTTTACCCCCAGCATCATTTTCAGGTAAAAGCAGAAGGAAATCGACTGTGGGTCATAGGATGATTCAATAAAGGCAGAAAGATGGAAGAGAAGAGTCTGATAAGACAGAATTCTACCTAAAAACGCAGGGCGTGGACTCCTGGTCCTGCCCATTTATGTCCCACATCGCCCCCAAATCCTTTGGTCTTCTTTTAACCCTCTGCCAGCAGTACTAGTGAGAAATGCGGAGGGTAATTTAATAAAACGTATCACCTTAGGGGAAAAAAACGTTATGAAGTTATTGTTTTAGATATCCACATGCGTTTTTTTTTTTAGTTTTAGATAAATTGTATTAGTTAGTAATGATACTGTTCTTTTACATCAGCAGAAAAAGAAATGTAATTATTTCAGTCATACATCAGACAAGAAAAACTATAATAAGTTATAGCGCTTTTAACTATGGCCCACGTACTATGTCGGCCCGCTGCACTTTTCGTGCCAGATGCAAAAGCCAACATGTCAGCCCGCCGCACTAAAAGGGCTAGTTCCCAGCGCCTCCCCCGCAGCGCCGCTCCCCTGCCCCAGCCTGATGACTGCAGCAGTGGCCAACTGGTCCCCCCATGCAGGCCTGTCCCCATCAGTCCTCTATCTCAGAATGAGGACCAAACCCTTTCCTGGAAGCTCGAAGGCCCTTGGTGCTGTGGGCCCCCCAACATGCCCACAGCTCCTCAGAGAGGCTGTTCCTGACCCCCAACCCCGCACCTGAGCTGCTCCTCTGAAGCTACTGCCTTTCACAGTGACTGCTGTGGGCCTGGGGCCACTTTTCCTCCGAATGTCACAAACTGGCCCTTCTGCGCTGCTCATATACAAAGGCCAGCCTTCGACGCCAGGACTCGGTCACATGATCACGCTTAGCACTGCTGATCCACAGCTTATTCATTAGCCCAGCTGCGCCCCACCCATACAGGAAGACGGTCATTAGCTGCAACTAATTATTAAGTCCGCTTCCCACTGGCATCCTCGGCCTTCCTTAGACCAACCAAAGTCACATGCCAAAAATTCTGCAAGCTAGGCATTCTTGGCGAAGGGCATCACCTTACTTTACCAGCAAACTGATTTGAGTAGCAACATCAGCCCGATCGACAGACTCTGAAGGAAGGGATGACAACACATGTAGACACCCTCACAGTCATCGTTCGTGCTTTACAGGGAAAGTAATAACAGAAATAAAAACACAATAGCTAACATTTACGGAGTGCTTCCCACCCACCAGTCACTGTGCTGATTACCTTTTTCGGACTCATTTAATCTGCACAAAAACTCTACAAGGTAACCATTGTTAATATCCCTACTTCACAGACAAAAAAGATGAGGCTTGAGGAAATTACTAGCCCAACTTCAAATGGCTAAGTCTAAACACGTGCCCCCTTCCACTGTCAGTCAAGACGGCCGGTTCCTGCAGCAGAAACTCAGCCTGCCCCCAGCCGACTCATCTCTACAGAACATACCATCAACCACAAAACCAGGCCACTCCCCCCGAGCAGCCAGCACAAGGGTGTCTGTGGCCAAAGAAACAGATGCTGCTCCTGCAAGAGACAACTTCTGTTCCAGAATCCGTCAACCAAGGCCTGTGAGCACTGCCGTCCATCAGGAGGTGGGGCGGCCGCGATGGAAGCCAAATGGCATCACGAGTTTGGGTTTGGTCAAAAAAGAAACAAAAAGAAAAAGAAAAAGAAAAGATTAAATTCCTTTAGGCACTATGCTTTTAAACATGTTTAAGAGAATGTCCCCCCCTTAAATATAATAGAGAAATGTAATAAAGAAAAAGAGAAAACAAAGAAGTTGGCACTGTAATTCTAAACCGAAGCCAATGATAAGAGTTGAAACAATGTAATCATCATAGCAATCACGTAATGGGCAGTTTCTAGGAAGGGAGGGGCCGCCCTCCTAAGCACCTGACACACACTGTCACAGTTTATTACAGACATGTAAGTACCTCATCAACCCTGTGAGGAGCTCCTCTTATTACACCATTTCACAGATAGTGCAACTGAGGCTGGACTACCCCACATAACTTAGCCAAGGTCATGCAGCTAATCAGAAGCGATGCTGGGACTGTGCCTTAAGAATGACTGATTCCAGAACTCCAGCTCTCCCAGCACATAACTGACCCAACAAAACGGGGAACATAGTTTCTCAATTTACCGCTTAGGAGCAATTCTTGTAGGGAAGAAAGAAATCAGTATTCTCTGTCACTGTAAGAAAAACATGCCCTTTCAGACTTATTTTTAAAGCAGAGTTATTACCACGTAGGTGCATCCTACCTGAGGCCTCATCCCAACACACATTATAATTAGAACCACTCATAAATTGCTACAACAAATCTGGAAGGAGAAACGTGACTGTTCTTTTGAGAACACAAAACTGTCATTTCAAATTAAGCAACAGTAACAAATGGTGAGAAATGTGGCCCTGGGAGCCAGGCACATCTGCACTTGAACGTTCCGAGCAATCCTCATTAAGCTGTCCGCACGTTCCCTCCCGTGGAAACCACTTGTCAGGGTGTGGAACAGCGTCTCAGACGGTAAACCATCTTCCATTTTGGTGGTAACTGGGCCCGAATCAATAGTGAAAAGATGACTTGGCTTCTAGGAAGCACAAGAAATCCTCCACTCAGCACATGTGATTTACGCGATTCTAGGAAGGAAGAAATAGAATTGTTCCTTCCATTCTCAGGACTTGAACCTCACTTCATCACCCTGAGGGGACAAGAGTAATGACCAGGATCCAGTTGGAGTTGTCCTGCAACCTCCCATCCATGACCCCTCAGCCCATGGTGTTCTTACCTAACCATTAAAAACTCATCGCAAGGCATCAGGCATTACCAACGACAAAAGGCGACGCCAGGCACCTAAGAGAAAAATAGCCGAGTGACAGAATGGGAGAAGCCAGGCTCAGACTTCAGCCAGGGCCTTGGTTTAATAAATCAACCCTCGGTGGACCCTTCCTGGGCACTTAGCACTGAGTAGGTGCTTCAGGGGCAAAAGCAAGTACTCTTGTACTCAAGGAGCTTACAGTCCCGTGAGCTAGGTACTGCCCAGGAAATGGTGTTGAGCGGCTTACAAATCTACTCACCAACCGAACACTAAACGCTGAGGCAGAGCGATGCAGGCTGGGCTGGCTCCCCAGGTGCCACCTATAATACACGTGACAGCTCAGCCTCCTTCCTGGCACACAGCAGTCACTCAGGGAGCACCAGCCACGGCCTGCATGCATGACCCTAGAAGCACAGCAAGGGCGCCTGCCTGGCATCACCCCTCCTCCTTGCCCAAGGCAGAGGCCCAGTACTCAGGGCGGTGACGCACAGTGTGCGAAGACCACACTGCATGCCTCCCCTACATCCACACGGTGCCACCAACCCCAGCCAGTCAGCTGTCAATGCATGTTGTGAGGTGGGACTTCCGAGAAAGCTCCTCACCCAGAGGACCGGCAGCAGGGGGACGCCCTGTCGTCACCTTCTGCTTCTCCTGCAGAGATGCATTCAAATGAAGACGGAAACTGCCTCCCTCCCTTTCTCCAACCCAGTCTGCGGGGTCAACCACCAGGATCTATTAACTATTGGAACTGTTGGTGGACGTTTATGAGATTTATGTCAGCTTGACATGAAGAAACCAGAGACATAAAATAAAAGCCTTTAGTACTGGGAAATAAATATGTAAAAAAATAAATAGGGGAGGCCGGGATGGCTCAGTGGGTTAAGCGCTCACTTTGCAGCGCCGGGGACCGGGGATCAAATCCCAGCCCCGGCCCGTGCGGACCCATATGCTGAAATGGGGAGTGCCCCCAGTTCAGTGCTCTCTCTGTCTCTGTATCTCTCTCTCTCTCTCTCTCTCTGTCAAAAACCAATTTAAAAAATCATTAAAAAATAAATAATGAATAAATAAATAAATAAATAAATAAATGAAAGAGAAGCGGTTCTGGGTTATCTACGCAACCAGATGCAGTACATACGTGGTCTGCCACGAGTCAGAAAGTAACAAGTCCTACAGCAAACAGAAAACTGTACTTTTCCAATATCCCCTAAAGTGCTGTTTATTTCTGAATCCTTATCTCTTACTATTCAGTTCCCTAAGGGTTCCATGCGCTGTCCAAAGAGCTGTGATTATAAATCGTAATCTACCCTCCAAACACACACATACACACACACTGACCAAATTTACAACCTGTGTTTCCTGCCACCTTTTATTGTGTTTCAGTTTTCTATTCAAAATACTGATTAATTTTCCTTTCAATAAAAGAAGTGTGGGGCGCAAATCTTTTACTCAGAGGGGTTTTCTTCCATTTTTTTCCTGTGTGTTATTTTGAGTCTTGCTGCTGAATCATGAGGCAAGAACCCTGAAGAATATTCCAACACTGTGCAGGTGAAAATATATCAATATTGGAGCGCAACAGGAGAATGCAAAGGCAGAAATAGCAATTTCCATAATAAAACTCCTGACAAACTCCAGCAACAGTGCATGTGGAAAATTTCGCCCGCAGCACTTCCATCCAACATGCTGAGAATGTGCCTCCGAAGGTGACAGTGTAGAGCTGTGCTCTCCTGACCAGATCTCACGAGAAGTGCTGCAGACCAAGGCAGAGGCTCCGATAGGTAAGGACGGACTTGGGCTCTGCAGCACGCTCGACGCCAGGTGACTGCTGGGTGACTTCTGCCAACTTTGGGCCATATCAGTGAAGAGGAATTCAACATTTTGCATACAACGTTCCTAAGCCTGTTAAACACCAAAGGCCATCAAAGACAGAGGGGAAAGGAAGAAACAGAGCTGGTCTGCTTCCAATCAGTCACCTGCAAAGACCAGCAGGCGGGGCTGCTCAAGTCAAAAACAAATGGAGACCAACCTCGAAGGTTCCCAGAGGAGACAGAGCCAGTCTGGGCACACAAATCTTAACGCAGAGTATTTTGCAAGATTAACTTGACCGTGGTCATTCCTTACACATGCCTCTGGAAACTTGAACTGTTTCGCACGATTCACATGAAGTAAACTCTGAAAATTCCAACTCTTGTGACTAATGCTGTGAAGAATAAACAGCCACTTCCTCCTCCTTCTATAAGCTGCTTTGTAACAACAGACAGGGTCCGGCCGAAGTAACGCCCTTTTTAAAGTAGTTTTAAGTTGTTATGTTACAGAATTACATGCTTATGATTTTGTAATGAAAGGTTTGGTATAGAGGACTGGCTCATAAAAAGGGGGAACAGAGAGAGAGAGAAAGGGGAAGAGAACCAGCAGAAGAATCAGTGACGTGGGCATGATGGAAAATCCGGAACCAGAACAAGAGGTTTTTGATTCTTTCATCCACACAGGTGTCTTCTGAGCACCTGCTACTGTGCTCAGGAGGGACACGGCCACCCCCAAGGTGGTTTCCGTCCTGGCTGTCAGTAATAGAGGCGTGGCCAGCACAGCACTGAATCCAGAGAGGGGAAGAACAACTCTCCATCCAAAAGACCCCAAGATCACCGGCCGGGGTGTTTCGTCTCTAAATATCAAATCATTTTGAGACATAAAATTCATTGACAGGAAGGATTTAAAAACAAACTCAATTAGGTTCAAGTAACAAGTGACAAATGAAAAACAGAGGAACTGAACTTCATCAAAATTAAAACTATGGGAAAGCCGGGATGGCTCAGTGGGTTAAGCGCTCACTTTGCAGCGCCGGGGACCGAGGATCGAATCCCGGCCCCGGCCCGTTCAGAACCATATGCTGAACTGGGAGCTCCCCCAGTTCAGTTCTCTCTGTCTCTGTATCTCTTTCTCTTTCTCTCTCTCTCTCTCTCTCTCTCTCTCTCTCTCTCTCTCTCTCTCTCTCTCTCTCTCTCTCTCTCTCTCTCTCTCTCTGTCAAAAATAAATAAATAAATAAATTTAAAGCCAAAACAAAACAAACAAAAAATAATAATAATAATTTAAAATTAAAACTATGTGTGCTTCAAGGACCCCATCAAGACAGTGAAAATACCACCCACAGGATGGGAGAAAATACACATCATAAATGAGCGTCTAGTGTCCAGATATACAAAAGTAACACCCACAACTCAACAATACAAAAGACAACTGAATGAAACAATGGGCAAAGGATCTAAAGAGATATCTCTAAATAAAGAAGGTATACAAATGGCCAGTAAGCACATGAAAAGACGATCGATATCATTTCCCGTCAGAGAAATGCAAATCAAAAACACAATGAGATGTCATTTCTCAGGTACCTGGATGCCTGTAACAAAGACAAAAGCAACAACTGTTAGCAAGGATGTGGAATAACTGGAACCCTCATTCACTGCTGGAGGGAGGTGCAGTCACTTTAGAAAAGTGTAGCCATTCCTCAAAAACTTCAACATAGCAACCATTTGACCCACAATGCCACTGCTAGGTACGCTAGGGCTGTCTGGAAAAAATCCAGCCCTAAATGCCTCTATGTTTCATAGCATGTGGCTGGATACTTTCTGGACAGCCTGCGTATCCCCCGAGAGAAATGTAAAACATCTTGTACATGAACTTTATAGCAACATTACTCACTATAGCCAGAAAGGGAAAACAGCAGGCTAAGTGCCCATCAATGATGAATGGATAAATAAAATGTGGTCTATCCATACAATGGGCTATCCCTGAGTCTTAAAAGGAAGTGAAGCTCTGATACCTGCTACAGTGTGGATAAATCTCAAAAACATTACCGGTATGCTAAATGAAATAAACCAGACCCAGAAGCCCACACATTGTATGACTCCACTGATATGAAATGTCCAGAACAGGTAAATCCGTAGACACAGAAAGTAGATTAGTGGGTGCCAGGGGCTGGGGGCAGGGGGCAGGGGGCAGGGGGCAGGGAGTAGGGAGTGGCTGCTTCCAGTGGGGAACATAGAACTTGCGCACAGGATTACATAAATGTAATCCGGCACAACTGCATCTGTTCTAAAGCTGACCTACAAACAAGCCACGTCTGTTATCCCGGGAGAAAGGATCTGCCTGCGTCCTGACTGAGCAGCCCCTGGACGTCTCAGGCCTGTATCTCTGGCCTAAGGATATGGGCACTGGGTGGTCAGAAAGAGGAAAGAGTTTGCTAGTTTTTCCCCTGGGGCATTCAAGCAAAGAAAATGGTCAGTGCAAAGGCCCTAAGCGGAAGAGAGACCTGGCTCCTGAAACCTGGAAGGAGACAGGCCACGTGGCTGGCGCAGACAGAGACGTGTAAAGCAGTGTGTGTACGGGGACCGCGGGTTGGGGACGAGGGGATGAGGCTGAGGAGACCGCAGGCTGGACAAAGCTGACATGAAGAGAAATGAGGGGCCCGGGCAGGGCTTTTAAGCAATGACACAATGGTATATATTGAATTGTATATTAAAAGACCAGAGCCATAAGGTTACTTACAGATTAAAACAGATAATACAAAAGCACTTTATAAACTCTAGGCACACTGAAATGAGATGGAGAACAAGGAAGAAAACTTAGCCAGAGCGCCGCCCGCTGTGCCACAGGCCCGGCCGGGTTGGACTGGCTCATCTTACGTGGTCTTTGCAAAGACAGCTCTTAGAGAACTATTAGCACGTCCATTCTACAAATGAAGAATATAAAGCTCAGAGAAGCGGCTTGCCAGAGGATGCAGCTCACAAAAGGGCTGTGGCCCGGGTCCAGCACGACCAGCCAGCCCAATGGCTAAGCATCTCCCTGCCACACTCCAGGGCTCAGCACAAAACAAGTGCTCACCAAACACTGTCAACCATTCGTGCTCTGTTACGTGGCTGTCTGGAAACCCCTGCTTTGTCCTTACAGTACTGGGTCCCACACAGTAACGCAGTACTAGAGTCCCTGTAGCTTTAGGGAGAATGACAGTCTGATGAGTAGCCAGGTTTCCAGAAATTTCAACTGCCCCAAGGTGAGGCTCCCTGGGAAATTAAAAACTAAAGCTGTTCTTTGGTTTAGTGAAGGAAAATAAGCCTAGATTCGGGGTTTTAAACCATATCTACTACCAAAGTAATGACACCAGAGGAAAGATGGCCTTACAGATGCTTTCTCCTCATGAATGACCATCAGCCCTTACAAGCTCCTTCACACAAAGGCCTGAAGGTTTCATCCTCAAAATATAGACACACTAATTGCCTAGCCCAGGCCAACTGCTAAAAACCTACTAGGGGAACACTCTGAAAGGGAAGGACTAATTATGACCATTCCTAGACCCTAGAGCTTTGAGTCCATTAAAACAAAAAGCCAGTTATTTGTGCTATTGGGGTTAATTAAGAAAAGATGCATTGCTGGTTACAAAATACAAATAGACAAACCCTCATCTAAGCCATAGCAAAAATTCTTAAGACCCGTGTGCCAAGGAAATGAGCTGACAATTCACCCAAAGGAAATGTGCTTTACAAATACAGAAGAAGGTATTCATCTTCATAGCAACTCAGGAGATACAAACACAACCAGGGAGATGTTTGCCTACTGCTGTGTACATGGTAACCATCCATTACGCTGGGGAGAGTGGCCAAGGGGCCCTGTACGCTGGTGATTCTTTCAAATGGACGGT
This sequence comes from Craseonycteris thonglongyai, assembly GCA_004027555.1. Classification (NCBI taxonomy): domain Eukaryota; kingdom Metazoa; phylum Chordata; class Mammalia; order Chiroptera; family Craseonycteridae; genus Craseonycteris; species Craseonycteris thonglongyai. The sequence continues at coordinate 33,735 of PVKE010001941.1, forward strand.
CCTTCTGGGGAACAATGTGGGGACCCACAACCCAAGTCAGAAAGCACAGCGTATCATCCAGAAATTCTGTTCATGGCATCACATCCTTCCAAGTAGCTAGAAACGTGGGGAAATTCTGTATAGAAAAGACATTCCTACAGCATTTTTCAGTAAAATATATATATATTTTTTGAAGTCCAACAGGAAATTGGCTAAAGCCTGCTCTACCCTCTAGATGGACTACCATGCTACAGACTGGAGTTATGTAGTCTCTATGACAGAAAAAGCCTTGTGACAGACAATTAAGGGAAAGCAAAAAGATACGAAATTGAATATATAGCATGAGTTCAACGATATTTTTGTTACCAAGTGCTTTAATGAAATTAATGTATAATATCATGTTTCTATTTCTCGAAGTGTGAGAAACACATGCCTGGTGGATTCAGTGTCGTACTGACAAACAGCTTGGAACAAAGTCAGCTTTCGCACATAAAAGTGGGTAAAAACGTAATGCTAAAAGACAGGGATGATCTCTGGATGTGAACGCACAGTATTTTCTTATTTCAAAAATACTTCCCTTAGCCTTCTGTGTCACACATACAGGAACAGTCTCAGGGCACGAGTGAAGAGCATAGTGCAGAAGCAGGGGGTGGAGGTGGGAGAGACAGGCAAAGAGATCAAAAGGGAAAAAGAAACAAGTGCCAGATGACACCAGAAAGTCTCCCCCACCACCGCTCAGAAAGGCAAAACATATGTTTGCATACGCTCATTCTAACCACGCAGCACCTGCGTGACGCTCTTCACACATAACAATGTATTTCAAAGTGTCTGCAGAGGGGAAAACCACCTTTTGAAGGTGGTTCTGTTCGCTACAGAGCTGGCACACTGTGGTGGAAAGGGATCAAGCTTTGGAGCCCAATTGAGTGAATCTTCTCCCTATTTACCCAACCCGGGCTTCAGTTTTCTCACCAGCCAGTTTAACCTTTAAATGACTTGTTGTGAAGGGAAGTAAGCCCTTTTTCTTAAAAGTCATGACTGTTACTTGCCCAAGTTATGTCTAGGTATAAAGTAGCATTACTTCTCACTTTGGATTTGTTTTTGTGTTTTTTCCCCCAACCTAACTCAAAGATAAGTGTTTGGGGCACTGAAGGCCCACCTACGGCTCACTGGCCAAAAACCAAATGCTGATGTTTGTCCACATGCAGCGCTGTTTGGTCTAGCTCTGTTAAAGGAAAGAACACAGGCCCAAAATGGTGTCACTCATGCTAAAAGCCCATGATACCAAATCTAAATTTAATATATGATCTAACTGAAGTTGCGATTGCTCCCAGAAACACAATCTTAATAAACCAGTTTGGAACTACCTGGCCAAGCACCAGTAAGGTGATCTGTCACGTGGGTCCTCTCCATCCCCCATAGAGAGAAGAGGCGATCTACGTAATAGAAACCCTTCCCCCGTGTTTCCCCCAAAGAAAAGATGTCTGGTCCCGAACAATCCATTATTTTCTCGGGCTAATAGCTAGCTCCCTTTCCCCGCCCTTCTTCCTATAAAGTCCTTCCATGTTGTACAACTCCTAGGAACGCCCAGCTAGTTGGTAGTTAGGATGCCTCCTGATTCACGAATCTTGTAATAAAGCCAAATTAGATCTCCAGATTCACTCAGTTGAATTTTGGTTTTTTAACATCTTGAAGCTTATTGGCATTGCCACTCATGCTCAACGGGCCCTCTCAGCATCGGGGCAGGGATGATGGGCCCGCTGGAGAGCAGTCCAGTGTCTGAATGAGGCCTGTCACCAAGGGCCCAGGGCGCATCTGGCTCATGCAATCTTGCTACTGTGTTAACGAGGCTCTGTCCTCGGCCCTGCAGACGGCCCAGCAGATGGGCTACCAGCGAAGAGAAGGCGACTGTTTATTTGAAAAATAAAAACTATTTTTTGCAACTGATAAATCATTGCTTGACTCTTTGCCCAAACAGGAAGCCAAAAACAATGTTTCTCAAGTCTGAGAACCAGTTCCCGAGTCCAAAGAACAGCTGCAAAGCCATCTTTCAAGGCACTTTGCAAGCGAATTTGGATGACGAATAAAAGCTAGCTAACTTTTGAAGTTTTTTGGTTTGGGCTTTTTAATTTGGACAGCTTATCTGCACGCTGTCCTCCCACTTCCATAATTGCTTCATGCTGACATCCAGATTACAGTTATTGAACACCTACTATGTGCCAGGCTCGGTACGGGTGCTTTGGGAGTGGGGCCAACAGCACAAACGGGATTCCTGCCACCACGGAGCTCCGATACCATCAGAGAGACTGAAAACAAGCCAAACAACAAATAAATAAGACTCATCGCAAATGATGACAAGTGCTCTGAGAACACGGTGGGATGCTGAGACGGAAGGCTGGGGGCTGCCCCATGCCAGCCCTGAGGAATGAGGAGCCAGTCACGCAAGGCCCTGGGGAGTAGGGGTAGAGAGGAGCACCACAGACACGGGGAGGACAGGGCAGCTCACTAGACACTCCCCGGTGTGGTCCCCTGGGGACAGGTCACTGGCTTTGAGATGAACTCACTCCGGCCCTGCCTGGCTGCACAGCCTCAGGTAGAACAGACCTTTCTCACGCGGGCAGTGGGGAGTCCTGGGAGACTGTGGCTTAGGTCTGATGCAGCCCTGAGGTGGGACACATGTGGCATGCTCTGGGAACAGAACCGAGGCCCGAGGGTCAGAGAGCAGCTGGCAAAGGGAGGAGGAACGCACAAACCAGGGCTGAAAGGCGAACAGGGGCCAAGGCGCACAGGGTCTTGAAGTCACGACAAGGAATTCAGATTTAAATTGCCATGGAAGCTACTAAAGGGTTATAAGCAGGAAAGTTTTGTACTTTTAAAAGATGACTCTGTGTGGAGATGGGGAAGGGGTGGGGCAAAGGGAGGAGCAGGGAGTCCAGGTGTCACTTTAGTCCATGGGCTGTGGGGGAGGGGGGATAAAGTGGCCGAATTTGTTCTCAAGCACCTGCTTTAAACAGTGGGAAGCAGTGCCCAGAACACTGTGTTGAGACGTATTATGCAGCTAAGACAGGGCTCCCCGCGGAAAAGTGTCTGGTTTGATTAGTGATGCCTGCCACAGGCACGGGAAAGGGAGTAATAGCAGCATGTGTTGACATCCGTCCTCCATCTGTCTAAAGAAAGCCCAAGCAGTGCCTCTCCCCCTGTAATGTGTGTGCAGCCACCTGCGGACCTTGAAAGTGCAGGCTCTGGGGCCCAGGATTCTGCATTGCTCACCACCCTCCACCCCCCACCACCCCAACCCAGGGAGTGATGCCAATCCTGCTGGTGCAGAGACCTCACTCTGAAGCACAAGGATCTAGAAAACTTACTCTTTTCTCTCCACAGATTTGCACAGGACAAGCACCAGCTGCCAGGGCTGGACACAGAAGGGCACTCAACTGATGTTCATTGAAATGAGCTGTTCTCCCCCCAAACGCCCCTCGGGTGACTTTCAGCCCTCAACTGGTATAGAAGGACTCTGAAACTTTTCCAGGCAGCTGACCATAAGAAGCATCACTTAGGGTAGGACCAGCACCCACGTGTGCATCGTACCTCTTCTGTGGAGTGGCAGCTCGTCCTGAGTTGAAGATTATCTGGGTGGGGGAAATGCACCCAAAAACAAAACAAGTGATGAAAACGCCAAGGCTAGACGCCTGCTTAGCAGGTCGACAGAACCACAAGGTTATGCGAACTCTGAGCTCTGTGGAATGGCAGGGGAAAGACTGGAAGGAAAGGAAGCGGAGCAGCTGCTACGTCCCCAGGAGAGCTACACTGTGCCCGCTGCTGGATCTCCAGGACACTGCACTGTGATGGTTACACTGGCTCTCACAAAAGCCCCACAAACGCTTGCGTCCCTTGTCTGTTCTCCACCACAGTTCTGGGCCATAATCCCAACTAATTATGAGCATCAGACAAGTCTGAATTTCCCCCCTACAGGCAGATCCAGATCAGCTCTGAATCAAGGCTCGTCGCCAGACCCCGCTGCCTGCAGGTGGAATGAGCTGGCCTGAAAGCTCGGTATATTAAAGACATGTTCCCAAACACTGGAGGCTCAGTCCAGGTCATTCGGGGTCCCTGGGAACCAAAGCCCCCTTTCTAAAATCAACAGAGTCCCTGTGGCGCATGCAGGCCCAGTCACCCCAAGAGCAGCCTGCCTCTCATGAATCATGCAGTCTACAGATTCCTGTCTGTCTGTCTGTCTGTCTCCCTCTCTTTTAAACTCACAGAATTACAGAAGCCTTAATTTTTAAAGAGGTTACCTTAATAGTGCACATCCATTTTCAGGGGCCATTAAAAAACCATGAGGACATTCTTCCGTTGCAGGGAGGTCAGCACACACCACACTTTCAGGCCTGCGGTGGTGATAATATCCCAAACTCCCAGACAGCATTAATTCAATTTATTCTGCACCTTTCTGAGTGGCTGCCTATTAACATTAAACACATACAGCACTGTTCAGGTCACCAGAATGTTGAACAAGACTGTTCGTTAGATAATATAAGAGCTAAAAGATTAATCACCGGCAGGATTAATTGTTGGGAAGGAGCGGGATAGCGAAGAAGTCATTTTGATGCGAGGGATTTCACACGCAGGATGAATTTGCCTCTTGCTGGGATGCCAGAGGATGAGGGCTGCACGCGGCTAGTTTCCAAGTGTAAGACACAGAGCTCAATCACCTCATCTGTCTAATGGGGGCTCGTTAAAAGGCCAGAGGGCCTCTTCATTACCTCCAGGGTCTTACTGGAGAGTTAACGACAATGATGGCAACGTCAGTGTGGGACCAATGATGGCAACATCAGTGTGGGACCGGGTGCAGGAAAGCCCACACATTTTTTAACAGATCGAGCAGGGCTGGCTGAGTACAGAACTGAGAAAAAGGCTTGTCTGGATCTGCTCAGAGCCCTGCAGCAACTGCACAGATGATCAAACAATTCAGAATAGGACCTTTAACCTTCCACGCTGCCTCTGCCCTGCCTCCTGGACCTGGGCCGACCCAAATGCCTACCGCAAACTTTACAACAGACCCAGAGGCCATACAAAGGGTGTTTTTTCATAAAGACCACAGTCATCTGATCACCACTGAAGGCTTTGTTCATTAGCATATCATTAGAATAATGGGTGTCAGAGAAGATGTTTCACTGAAGTAAAAGAAAGAGTTAGAGATCAGTTCGAAATGGTGTACATGTACTCTGCGTTCACTTGGATAGACCACCGTGTCCAAGAAGCCCAACAGCCTTCATTCTTTGGGGGGCCCAGGCTCAGTTCTGAACCCGCCCTGTGTACAGTCACTGAATGGAACCCCTCAGGTCGGCTGCCCCTGCCCCTAGAACCCTATCACATTTGCCTCGGGCCCCTTCGGGAGGTCCTGCGGAAATATCCAAAGAGCACCACTGGGACTCCACTACGCATGTCCTGGCAGGTTACCTGGTCTGTGCCTGACTGCTGTTAAAAACAAATCATTTGACTAATGAAAATTCCATCCGTTCCATGACCCTCCCTGCTTCTGCGCTGAGGGCTTCTTTAGAATTCTTCAGCTTGACTTGGCCACCTCACCTTCCCTTTTTGATCTGGAGAACACCTACTCAACCTTCAGTCCTCAAAATGGGTCCCTGTCGCCAAGAACCCATCCCTGATACTGTCCTCAGGCCGGGAATGAGTGTCGCTTCAGGGACGCCCGCTGCTGCAAGGTGACTTCTCCCTACTCGTCTGCCTGCCCCGCTGGCCTGTGGGCTGCAAGGGCAGCGACTGTGTCTCGTGGCAGATGGCAGACCCTCTACCGACAAGTGTCAGAGAGAACAGTGAAGCAAGGAGAGGAAGGGAGAAGGCGAGAGGCAGAAAGGAAAGAGAGAGAAGGGGCGGTAGTGGGGGAAATGTCTGATTTGCCGGCTGCTTCACTGTTGAAGTCTGACGCAGGCGCCCAATCACCTACGACTCAAGTAAAGTCATGTGTCATAGGCTGAGAAAAAGGTCCCTCCAACAACAACGACTGGGGAGGGGGTGAAAGGCTCCCACTCCCCTGGGCCAGAGCTACGCGCTCTGGCTCTGCCCTCTATTAGCCACGTGGCCTCAAAGGAGAGGCCCACCCGGTCTGAGACTCAGCTTTGCCCGATGTAAAGAGGAGAACTACGTGAACATGCCAGAAAGCACTGTACTCAGGATCCCGGGAGGTGCTACACATGAAGTGCTTAGCCAGCAGCCGGGCCAAGTGTAGGCACTCCATAAACGGCAGCCACGTGCCTGCTGCTTGGATCGTCTCAGCACAGCACAACTGAGACCTGAACCGGATGCCTTCCACTTTCATAGGCAACAGTTTGGGACTTTTATTTCTCGGATGTCTGATGAAATCTAAAAGTTTAGAATGAAGCCTTATTTTAATATACACGTAGAGCCATATCGGCCGCGGGGCTGGAGAGGACCTCCTAGCAGGGCACTAGAGTGAGGTGACTGGTGACCAGTGGCATTCTGTGCTTACTGAGTGCCAAGTATGGGTGAGGCGCTGCGCTAGAGCTACAAAGGTGACGCCGAGCAAAGCACAGGGTCCCTGCTTGCTGTGGGCTAGAGGAGCAGGTTCGGCACGTCCACGTGCAGTCCTAGTACAAAGAAGCCTGGCTCCCACTACATCGGGCAGAGGTTTGCTTCCTGTATATAGTATAAAATATTGGAATATTTTAAGTAAATAAGTAAACAAACAAACAAACAGCAGCCACCAAGCCAGTGGGGTACACAGCGGTCCCTCGTCCCTGCCCAGGAGTGCTGGGCCGTTTTCAAGTGCGCATGGCTCTGCAAGAAGCCAGGGGAGGAGGAAGGAGGGCATCGCTGTGTAGCGGGTACAGAGTGGCTGTTCTGCAAGACAGAAAAGGTTCTGGAGGTTGGCTGCACAGCGATGTGGATGTACTTGACCCTCCCAGAGTACACACTTAAAAATGGTTAAGATGGCAAATTTTATGTGTGTCTTCTACGACTAAAAATAAAATGTATTAAACAGAAATAGCAGTGATGGTGGGTGTTTATTGAGTGTTCTCTTGCTGACCTTGTTCGACAGTCCTAACACCCGCCTCCCCCCCCCCCACCCCCGAGGGCAGTGCTCTTATTGCTTTGATTTTACACACAGGCAAGCAGAGGTCCAGGGAGGCTGAGTAACTTGCCCAACATCACACAGCTGCTAGACAGGAGAGCTGGGCTCACCCTCACACAGCCTGACTCCAGGCACCCTGCTCTCACTCACAGATACCATCAGGAGGACTGCTCCAGACTTACTCGCGTCTGAAAGCAGTGACAGAAGTTCCAGTGGCGCAATCAGTTAGCACACGGTACTCATATGAAAGAGGTAACAGCGGGGGTTCCAGACTCGGAGTCCAAAGCCCCACACTGCGTTCTCCGCACTGGTTCCCAGCACTGCCTCTTGCTAGCTGCAGAACCGGTGGTAAGCTGCAGGTTTCTCAGTTACACAGCGAGCAGGACATCTGCACTGGTGACCACAGGAGGCTGGCAAAGGATCGGTACGAAGACAGCACTCTGCAAATTGTACAGCGAGCCCCCTCCAAAGCGAAGCTGCCAGCCCTCCACTTTCTGCTCATGGGCAGCTCAGGAACATCCCTTTGCTACAAACATGGAGGCTGCTGGCTATCTTGTGTGTAGGAGGGGGGGTGGGGGGGGAGCGGGCAGGGTATTAAAAAAGAAAATGCATGTTCATCATGGAAACTGTGGGAAGAAAAGTATGAAGAAGCAAATAACCCTCCCCCCTAATTCCACTCGCTGTGACTCTTAAGAGAAATTTCCAGAGCACCAGTGGGGCTGGAGCAAAACGAGAACAGACCAGAGTGGCGTGAGCTCAACGGGAAATGGAAGGAAATACAAACGTGGGTCCCCAGCACTTCAGGAATTAACAGACACAAAATAACTAAAGCCGAACTCACAAGGACAAGCATGGTTAAATTATTTAAAAAGAGGCAGTTTAACAGCAACATGCATCTGTATCAGCTAGGGGTTGGCAAACTACACTCCATGGGTAGAATCCAGCCGATGGTCTGTTTTATTGTAAAAACTGTACATTTTAGGAGGAGGAGGGAGAGAAGAAGAAGGGGAAGATGAAGGAGGAGACAGAGGTCATCCACGAGACCTCAAATATCCACTACCCAGCCTCCACAGGAAACGCCTGCCCACCTCTGGAGGCTAGGATGTAACGGAACGTAAACCCCTACTTCTTGTCACGTGAAGGTGTGATGAGGTTTGCGCATGTTTTGGAAGAAAACCAAACTCCAAGTTAGGCTTCTCAAATGAGGAGGCCACCACCAGACCATACGATACACAGAGCGGCAGCCCACGCCCAGCGTGGCACCAGAACCTCGCTGGAGAAGGGGATGAAGTCAGAAGAGGAAACCGAAAACGAAGAGACGTGTTCACAGAATAAGTCCACGCTTGTTCCAGAGCCTCTTGGGCGGGCAGATGGGCGCTTCTCCCAGTGCTGCGCCATCAATCAATGGAAACCCACCCGCATCGTGTCACCTCCCTACTTTGCTGTGTGATCTCGGGCAAGTGACTGAAGCTTCCGGTTACTGTGCCCTCATTTGCGGAAGGGAGCTCATGATAGGACCTACCACACAGGGCTGACGTGGGGTTACATGCGTAAGGGGGCAGCTCCTCCAATACTGCCTGGCACAGAGGAAGCGCCAGTTAAGTGACAGTCTCTCTTGTTTCTTTTTACCACCCGTGCCAGTCAACGAAGTGCTGCATGGTTCAGTTCAGAGGCAGAAATGGAAAGTTCACACCATCGGCTTAGCTTGTGAGCTAAACTGAGATGGGATATTCAGTGAGGGAGTCCTGTTAACCAACCTCTCTCTCTCGGGGTCTCTTGGAGCCCCCACAGAAGAATGGGATTGCCAGAGTAAGAGGTGGAAAGGGGGACTTACAATAGAGGCCCTGGGGAGGCAGGCAGGGCCAGGTCCTGTGGGGCCCTGGGCATCATGATTTTATAACAGACGCTGTTCAGTGCTTCTCACCCCAGTGTGTCCCCACAACCTTGTCAAGGTTAAACTTAGGAACGCGGGTCCCTAAGCCATGAACATCCCACCTGGCCATCCTGTGGACATGAACGACATGACGTTCTGAACTCTCAGGCTCAATTGCACAGACAGCCACCCCCACGCCCCCACGGACCTCAGCTTGCTGCCCCCCCCCCAACCCTCTACACTCTTCCCCTCCCCACGCAACTTCCTCTGTATTAGCGACGAGCCTGCCATTCTTCAGAACTATTCGAATTTACTACAGTGTGCCTTGTAGAAAATGCTGAGTGGAATGCAGGAGGAGAGAGAAAAAAATTCTCCTTCATGAGCTTCTTACATGGGCAGGAGCTACAAACAATTCAGGGCACTAAAATTAATTCGCCACGCTGCCAATGAAGAGACGGTGAATACTGCAGCAGACAGTAATGAAGACGTACTTAATGTGTAGAGCACATATTTATGCATTTTTAGAAAATTTTCAATGCTGCCACCCTCCTTCTCCCATAAAATGTGACCATCCTACTCGGCTCCTATTCTTATCCCTTGCTCATTTGCGTAATTTTCACACTGCAGAATATAGCTAGCCTAAGAATATTTTGTTATAATTACACCCATCACAGCAACTGTCAGTATCTAATGAAGGATAATTTCAGCTATTATAAGAAGCTTAAAAAGATCATTTTCATGAATAATTCGTAATATGAATCATTAAATTCAACAATGTCATAAATTTCCAAAAAAAAAAAAAAAGAAAGAAAGAAAAGAAAAATATTTTAGGTGTCTAAAAGTAACCATCCCTCTAAAGGCAGAATCCAGCTCTGACACACACAGAAACAACCCAACACACAAGGAAGATCTTTGCTTGAGGGGAGGAAACATGCAAATCAGCTCATGTCCCATCCACTTGCAATTCTTTACCACCACCCAGGGCCTAAGGACAGACTCCAAGCCTCTCAGCAAGTCACACAGAGTGCTCCTTCTCTGACCTCTGCCTGTCTCTTCAGCTCATTTCTCACGTCTTCCTCCCTCTGAGAAAGAAAACCTGACTGAAAATGGAACGAAAAGTACAGATAGATCTTCCCAGTAAACTGTGTGTGCACCTGGATCCAGCCATACCTGCAGCCTCTGATTGTTAGCTCTGTGAGATAAACATACCTTTTTGTGGTCTCAGTGGTTTCTATTGTTTGCCAAATTGGGGGGGGGGGCAGGTTCTAGTACTAAAATAAGGCTGCAGGCTTCAGCAGCTCCTGAGAGAATAGCAGAATCACATTTCTCATGGCTGGTCAAGGCCAAAGCCCACCCAGCACTAGGCAGGAGGCATGGTGGAAGCTAAGGCCAGGCAGGGGGTGGTGGTGGTGTGTGTGTCCATGCACACAGGTGTGCCCACAGTGCATGGTGGTAAAGCCCCAGGGCACTCTCTGCAGGGAAACATGGTAACTAAAGGACCACTCCCCCTGCCAAAGGAAATTGGCCTGTGTCCCACCTTGCAACTGCAAAGACATTATGTATTAGAACCTGTACGACTTCTCAGTAAAGGGAACAATGTTTAGACCTTAAAGGAAGGAGGAGGAACGACCTTGATCAACAGATAAAATATCAAACTTTCGCACTAGATTTCAAGATTCCTGAAGAATATCCCTTTCTATAAAATGGTGTTTTTCAAACCACAGGTTGTATTCCTTTGCTAAGTTGGCAAAAAATAATTCAGTGAGTCACAACTGATACTTGTTAAAATGGAATAGGATATAAAACATGAGAATATTGTGCATGTAGCAAAGGTTAAGTATTGTTCAAGGAAGACTGTGTCTCTATTACATATAGACTCATACATAGAAGAAAATGTGTGCTTAAAAGCATATTTCTTACTGCGAGCCACAGTCAAAAAGCATTGAAAACCACTTTTACAAAAGACATCAGCTCCTAAAAAACATGTCAGCTCAGAGAGCACATTTGATGACATGAATATAGGTTTCATACCAAAAGGCAACTGAGAACACAGGCTTGTACCCAGCGACTCTGCCTCCATGAACCTTCCCAACCCAGATGTAAGGGCACAGGTATTCGGGCCTCACTGCAATACTGTCTGTAGCAGCAAAAACCTAGAAACAACCTAAATGCCATCCGCTGCAGCAGAATGGTTTAAAAACATTATAGCACAGCCACAATGCACTCTAATACACAGATACCAGAAAGAGCAATTCCGATCTCTATCTATCTGGAGGAAGATTCATGACTAGTAAGTGATATACTGTGGCCCAAGAAAAGCAAATTAAATCAGCGAAATTTTTCTTTGAAGGGCCAGACCAGGACATAGTTTCCGTTTTTCAGGCCACGTGTTCTGTTGGAACTAGTACTCAACTCTTCTGTTACACCAAGAAAGCACACAGAGACAATACATAAGTGAGTGTGGCTGTGCTCCAATAAAACTGTATTTACAAAAACTATGACATGCCCATGGGCCACAGTTTGCCAACCCCTGAGAGAAGCTGTAATCCCATTGTGTGGGGTGGGCGGGGGTGGGGGGAGAGGGGAGATAGGTAGAACAGGTATACATGTGTTTGCAGAGTATAGATTTGCATAAGTTTATATACATCAATTAACTGGTTGTCTAAAATGGGCAGCACTAGGGAAAGAGATTATCTTTATATATCTATGTATTACTGGGCTTGTTATACAAAGTATTTATAACTATTTTTAAAATTCCAATGAAATATTCAATAATTGAAATATGCACAATATACAAGCTATCTAGTGAGTGCCTTCACTAAAATCAATTGTCTCTATTATACTTACCCATTGTTTTTACCATTGCAAATAGCAGAAGGGACCTTGTATAACTCATATTTAATTGGATGTCAACTGTCACACCAAAAACTGCAGCTAGAAATTGTCCAAACAAGGTGGAAAGTGTAATAAGTCACAGGAAACCAGGAAAATAAATGTCACTTCTCCTCTCCCAGTGGGAGACCAAATGGCATAGAAAGAGTGGTTTACAACTTAAGCATATGAACCTGAGAAGTACTGTTAATTGAGTCAGGTACTTGTTACAGATGGAGTGGCCAAGTTTATGCCATCTCAAAATAACATAACAGTTGAGTAGTAAGCCAAGATTTAGACCTAGATCTGAACTCTAGTTTAATCAAATTCTCTTGGCACCGACCAGTAGCTGATCGATATGACATAGGCCCACGGTAAATCCAATCCTCCATGCTATTATGCAAGGGCACCCTGGATTCTCAGGGAAATTAAGCACGGGACACACAGTAATTGACTACCTTACTTCTTTAACATAAAGAGAAAGATTACTCTTTTATCCAAATGGGGGAGAAATTCAAAGTCTTGAGTAGAGACTACCTTTCACATTTTACTTTTTTTTAGCCAGCAGCTGCACATTTTACCCCTCCCCATTTCTCTACTGAAACGGATCCCATTACTGCCATTGCTAGCAAAGCCAGCACCATCTCCCACTTGTTCACCAAAAGCAGGGTAGCAGCTAATTCGGAAGCGTGGCAGGAACGGCTAGCCCCTAACAGTCATGCTTTCTTTCTTCCTTAGCAAGAAAAACACCAATTTATCACTGGGCACTTGGCTCTGGGTGGAAAACAGAGGCTAAGCTTCCCAGCATCCCCTGCGCTAGGCATGGCCACATGAAAGCATCACATGCAAACTGTAGAAGGAAACATTAATGAACTTAAAGACTTAGCAACAGAAAATACTCAAAATGAGACATACAGAGAGAAAAAAAAAAAAAGTCAGGTAACCTGCCCAAGGCCACCCAGCTGGCAAAGGGCAGAGCTAGAACTTGCTGGGTCCTACCCATGGTCTACCACTTCCCAGTACGCGCTGCCTTCGTGAATGCTGTCCTATCCTCCTGTGGAAAAGAGATGCGATAGGGGACAGGACAGCGGAAGCCAGCTTCCATGCCCATCAAACTCCACTTTCTGTCATCTTGGCACACATGCTGCTCACAAGCCCTTGACATAGCTTATACTTATATTCTACCATGGCCTGATTTCCTATTAAAATACTGACCAATTCTTTGTGACTTTTTGAGGCCGTGAGCTTTCCTCTGAGCCCATAAAGGCCATGTATCAAACGAGGGGGTAAGCATTCTCCAAACCCTTCAGACAGGGTGTGCTTATCCCAAGCATGTTCACAGAGCAAAGTGCTACACCTCTCAGGAAGAATATATTGCTACATTGTAACAATGCCTGAGGGTTGGTAAATTACTTTTATTTTCTCCATTCCCACTTGTCTATATCTTTTTTTAATTGTCTAGAATAAATATGGTTCCACTTTTTAACAAGGAAAGAAAACACGAACTGTTTTCCAACAATAAAGTTGCTAGAAAGCAGTCGGAAGGCGATCCATGATGAGCTCAGCAGACTGCTTTCGGCCCATGGGTACACGGGTGCTTGTTGTCTATTCCAAGCCCTTCGTTTAACTACAAAGGAAGCCAAGCCCACAGAAGCAAGGCCTCAAAGCTGTTCGCGTGCACCATACGGGGGTGCCCAGCAATGCTTTCTGCACTCTGCTAATGCCGTTATAACGACACAAGCCGGATGCCGATGAAGGCCAGAGTAATTAAAGGTACAGCGAACTTGGCCAGCTGGCTCCACCTGGGGGAAGCGAGGCATTCTTTTGAAGGACTGGGTACCAAAAACAGTGAGTTTATGGGGGGAAATTTGGAGAGAAACGGAAGCGTGATGGCAAGCCTGGCAAGGTGAGAAGCTTGGGGTGCAGCACGTTCCCGGAATGCCTCCCCGTAATGCGGTCACGTGCACCCAAGTAACATGTCACATGGCTCCAGGCCACATCCTCCCCTATTTGCTCACTGGCTTCTAGGCCCTCCCTCTCCAGAAGCCCCATTACAGTTCCTACCCTGTCACCCAGGCTGTGAGCTCCACCGGGGGGAATCCTGTGTGTCATTCACGCCTGTCTCAGGGCCTCCACAGCCGGGTTCACCATCACCAGCTGGGCGCCTTGGGCAAAGCTCCATGGTGAGGGCGAGACGCTGACACTCACACTGTGGCTGGCAGGGGCTTTAACCCACACAGGTTAGCCCTCTCAGCTGACCTTTCTAAGCTTCCATTTCCCCACTTGTAAAGCGATACTGGTATCTACCTCACAGGAATGTTGCCTGTTATTAAGCAGTTAGCACAGGGCCTGGCACATGGTGCTTAATCCACAGTATCTACGAGTGTTATTATAAGGAACGTGACAAGTCCATTCATTCATCACACATCTACTCGTCACCTTCCAGACGTCAGGCATCTGCTTTAGAAGCTGGGTACATAATAGTATCTTGGAGATGCCAGGATAGCTCAGTGGTTGAGCACTTGACTCATAATTGTGAGTTGCGGGGTTCGATTCCCATCCCCGGCCTGTGCAACCTCATGTGATGAACTGCCACGCAACTGGTAACCACCAGGAATGGCTTGGCGGCAAAGGTTCTCGCCTCCCATGTGGGAGGCCACCAGTTCAGTTCCCACCCCACGTGGCCCCATGTCTACCTATGCTGAATGATACCACGTGACAATAAATGTACAGCTATGGAGACTGCTCTGGGCCCTCGCACCATCTTCTATCTCTCACACATACCTTCTCTCAAAAAATAAATAACCATTTTAAAAAAAATCAAATCAGTCTCTACTGTTATGGAACTTACATCCTAGTAAATGTTTATTGAGTATATCACTAAAGAAAGAAAAAAATAAAAAAATTTACAGGTAAGTAAAAAATAGGCAGCAATACTATAGATCTGGGAGTGACAAGTAGGGGAAATGATGGTGGGGAATCACAGAAGGCTGCCTGGGGACAGTGACATCTGCCTGTGAATCCGGAGTGTGCTGGGCAGTCAGAAGATTCTAGAGTGGACACCAGGCAGAAGGGCAAGAAGGCATTCCACAGGGAGGGGTGAGGAGACAGTGTCTTTCTACTGACGTGGGAAGAATGAAATGGAGGCCACAAACCAGTGACATAACCCCAGACCATGAGATGAGCTGTTATCTCTTTAGAGAAGGTCTATTTTTCTATTCCATCCAAGAAATAAAAAAAAAAATTAGACGAGTCACTCTCAGCCAAGGTGCGAGGCACCATTACCCACTCAAGCGAAGCAAAATGGCCGGTTGCCTTATAAAAGCTGTCATTAGAAACTTAAAGCAGAGTTTTCAGAACCAAAAGAGCATTTAACCAAATAGGCCACCTGTCAGATTCCAGGAAGCAGAGAAGCTGAACACCGAGTGAGATTGACAAGCCGCAGGACTATAAGCACAATGCCCAGACAGCCCTAAAAAGTAACGACAACAATGGCAAATATATAGGCCTCTGAGGAGAGAGCTGAAGTGCCCCAAGTGTCACTGTGCTCTCTCTGGCCCTTTGTTTCCTGCCGAACAATAAAGAGGAAATGAACAAAAATCATGAATCGATACTTGGTATTTCCGGACAATTGCTTTTGCAACGATTTAGGCCAGGAAAGCATCCTGCAGGGCACAAAACCAGGCGGAGCAAATACAACACTGTCCCTTATGGAAGTCTCCAGAGAGAGATGGGCACTTGTGAAACCACAGACCGATCCTCTCACAACCGACCCTGGACCTCTGAGGATGCTTTTCCCAGCAGTGATGGCACTACAGGGTGGCTTGGGGGATTTTAGCAACCAGCCACACCCCTCCCGCAAAATTCCCATCATCCTCCCCCTTCCCCAAAACCACCTGGGGAAGGTGCTGCTGGTCACCTATCCAATAGCCAACTGTCCCTCCTTCCTTATGTGCCAATTAAGCAACCACATTTTCCAGCTTTCTTTGCAATTAGGGGAGGCCCGAGAGCTATAAAGAGAAGTCATTTGTGGGAGAGGGGGTCCTGAAAAACTCCTTAAACAAGCTTATTGTCCTCAAAACTTTAAATCAAGCTTGTCCAACCTGCAGCCCAGAACAGCTTTGAATGTAGCCCAACACAAATTTATAAACTTTCTTAAAACATGAGATGTTTCGGCAATCTTTTTTTACCCCATCAGCTACCATTAGTGTTAGTACGTATATGTTTTGTGTGGCTCAAGGCAATTCTTCTTCCAATGTGGCCCAGGGAAGCCAAAAGGTTGGACACCCCTGCTTTAAATCCTTATGGAATTCACTTGTGAAATGCATTTTCTGCTCTTCCCCACCTGTTGCTTATACTGGCCTGAAATATAGATGTGATGGCTGGAACACCAGCTACCAACTAGGTACCAAGAAGATAAAAGCCCTGTACTGAGGCAGTAGAGTGAAAAGGAAAAAGTAGCCAGAGTTCCCAACGATCATAAAGCCATCACACCAGCCCTAGACTAGACTGCTTACTTCTGGATGTGTGCTAGATAAGAGAAAAACCTTGTGGAAGTCCCTGTTGTTGAGGGGTTTTTTAACCAGCCAAACCTCATCCACCTGATACATTAGCCCATATAAACATACATACAATTCAGTAAAAACAGAGTGTGTGCTGTGCAGATTCAACCTGAAGACATAGGCCTCTGAACCCCTCTTCCACACATAAAAATTTGGAGAGACCACTCTCCCATGCCATGCGCACTGCATGGGCATCTGTGTTGTTGCTACCCAACATTCTCTCTTCTCTTATGGGAATCCATCCTATTTCTGGGGCCCATCCCTCCCCCATTCTCACTTTAGTGTGTTTGGAAGCGGCTGCTGCCACCTCAGCCCCACCCAGGAATGAGCATGTGACCCTGGCTAAGCCCACCAGAGTGCTCACCACCCCCTGTATGTCCCCAGGGCCAGCTGGTGTGAGGCATGCCACCCAAGCTGGGACAATCAGAGTTAATCTGGAAACATCTGTGGGTACAGTCAGTAAGGACCCCTTCAGCTGTGCTGATCACTTTTAACACTTTTTATTAATCTGAAATAAATATGGAAAATTCTCTGTTTAATCTGGGTGGTGAGCACACTGGAGGCGTTCAGGGCATTACTCCCTGGACTTTCCAAGTAATTGCTAATTTAAACAAAAAAATCAAAGCGTAGGAGGGGTTTGGGGCAGGTGAGAAAGCTGATGGGATTAGGAAGTACAAACTGGTAGTCACAACACAGTCATGGGGCTGTGAATACAGTAGGGGGAACACAGTCAATAATGCTGTCAAGTCTACGCAGGGTGTCCGATGGGTACTGGACTTAGCGGGGGCAATCACTTCATGGGTTACGTAAATACCTAACACTGTGCTCTACACCTGAAACCACTATAAAATAATATTGAATGACAACTATAATTTAAAAAACTACACATATATAGTCACAGGATGTAAAGTACAGCATAGGGAACACAGTCAATGTATTGTAACAGCTGTGTATTGTGTCAGACGAGTAGTAGATTTGCTGGGATTACCACTTTGTGAGAGGTCTGAATGTCTAATCACTATGTTGTTTTACATGCCTTAAAAAAAGAAATGATTAAAAAAAAAATCAGAGCATGAGCCACTGTCCAGCTACCTGTTCCGATAGTTATTTAACGGTACGGAAACTAGCTAATCACACAAATACTGTTTTCCCAGGATAATGGACTACAGAGCTTTCAGAGGTTGACTCTACAATTATCGCCATAATTACTCACCCACTTTCAAAAATTAGTGTACAGGTGTTCTGCTAATGTGCCTTGACCTTCCACAGCCCGCGTGCCCTTCAAACTGCACCTCCAGTCCAAAATAAGTTCAGTAATTGCCTGGTACTTTACACAGGTCATCTCTCTGAAACTTCAAACCATTCTATAAAGTCAACACTCTTATCTCTACTCCTCAGATGAAAATATTAAAGCTCTTAGTTAAACACGTATTTCCCGACTTCGGAGCTGAGATTCAGCCCAGACCCGTCAGCTGGAAAGCCTTCGCCTGCCCTTGGCCCCCACGCTCTGACACCCTCTCCAGGCCCCTTCTCTCCTGCACTGGGCAACGAGGGGCCTTTGTGGAAGAAGAAAATGCCAACTGCATGCCTGGCCTATGCATGCCACTGCTGCTGAGTAGCAGCAAGCTCTCACCCAAGGCTCAGGTCCAGTTCCGAGTCCCTCATGCTCCGACCTGGTCCCTGGGCTGATGGCCCCAGTGGGCCCGGTCACCCAGGGAGAAGAGGGAAATGGAGTGGCCTTTTCTCAAGATTAAGTTCAGGGGTAGGTGCTAACCAGTCAAGCCACCCGGGCACGGGCAGAAGCTGCCCCACACAGGCAGGCATGTCCTGCTTAGCTGTCACACACCACCTGTGAGGTCTTGTGGTTCTGGGTGGTCATTCTGCTTTGCCTCTTTCTAGGCAGGTGACTATCATGACTGATTTCATATGGCTGGACCACGGCACACAGACATGAGTCTATGTCACTATGAAAGTACTTCTTAGATCTGATCAACATTTAAACCAGTGGACTTTGAGTAAAGCAAATCACCCTCCATAATATGGGTGAGCCTCATTCAGTCAGCCAAAGGCCTGAGAAGGAAAGACTGAGGTCCCCAGAAGAAGGAATTCTGCCTCCAGACTGCCTCAGACTTCAGCTGCAATATCAACTCTTTCCTGCGTCTCTGGCCTATTGGCCTACCGTGTGGATTCTGGAGTTCCCAGCCTTCACAATAGCCTGAGCCAATTCCTTACAATCCATCCATCACTCTATAGAAATGTAGCTAAATAGATATAAATGATACAATAGATATAAATGATTATATATAGATAACATAGAGATGATATATAGACAGAGAGATATAGACAGACATGTGCATATGTATGTATGTATACACATGTGTATATACATGTATGTGTATATGTGTATATACATGTACAAGGGTTGTCTGGGAAAAATCCAGTCTCACATGCCTATATTTATCATATTACACAGCTGGATCTATTTATCATATTACATGGCTGGATCCTTTCCAGTCAGCTCTGGTATATATTAATACATATGTTTATATGAACATATATGTATATGTGGGTGTGTATGGGGTATTACAGGGCAAACCAGAAACACCTTTCAGAAAAGGGAAGGTAAAGCATGGTCTCTTTACCCCAAGGACTGACAGGAAAACCAGTGACTTCTGACAGATATGCATAGATGGGCTCAGAAGTAGACATATGAGGGCAGTCCAGAAAGTATCCAGCCAGGTCACCATGCTCGCTGTATTAACAATGGCTGGTTTCTTCCAGACAGCCCTCATATATACATATTAATATCTCTGCCACATTCTTTCTAAAGCAGACCCTCGTAAGCTACTGGGCGTCTCTTCAGAGACTCTAAGAGCCCATAAATAAGTGTTGGGTATGAGATCCCTTTCCAAGGAGCCACATGAACGGCTCAGAAGGTGGGAACCACATGCATCAGAGTGAACGCCTAGCACGAGAGCCCACATGAGCCCCCGCACCTGCCAGTAAGTCAGCGTTCTTGCGGGCGAGCAGCCGCCCAGCCAGAGACGACAGTGCCCGGATCCCTCTGCATCTAGGCGGGACCACGTGGGCCGTGTGGGTCAGCACTAGAAGAAGGGGGAATAACCATAATTATTCTCTTCCTCCTAAGTGGTATGTAACATGGAGGCCCCAGCGAATGCCGTTCCCACTTACATCATGTGTCCACTATTCTGAAACTGCTCCTAAAAGGGCTTGGAGTCAGGCAGCAAGTTTTTATTAAGCACATACTGCGTACCTGACCAACACATGCAAATAAAAAAGCAGGCTTCTGAGTCACAGACCATCCTGTGTGGTCAGACACACTACACACCCAAGACAGGACAGCAAACTCACTCCTGACAGCAAACAACCCAACACCCACCCTGGATATTGCTCGTGATGAGTGCAATGGGAGTTGAGGAAGTTCAGAGTGAGCAGATTTCTCTAAGGTGACAGGTGAAGAACTGGCTCTCGTAATAAATGCAGCAGGTGGGCTGACCGAGGATCGGAAAAGCGGCATCTCCAGGAAGGGACTCAGAGATGCAAAGAGGGGATCAGAAACTGGTCAGGACGGGGCACATGGGAGACAAGGGTAACCACAGCGAAGCTTCCTAATGATCAGCAAGAGGGAGAAGAAGCTCGCCGCAGGTAAGGGCCGCATTCCGGTGGAAGGTGCAGGTTACAGAAAGATGAAATGTGGTTAACACCCACCGTAGATCCTGGTGGGGACCCAGGGTGGGGAGTGGGGTGGGCACAGTAAGAGCCCTGTGTTAATTCCCACCACGGTGGTGAACAGCTAACTTCCAGTGTGCTCCCCTGCCCCCCACCCCGCCTGGGCTTAATTGGTGAAACCTATTTGGAGAAACAAGTTCTGAGGCCAAATCTGGATCCCCTTCAGAGGGAAAAAATATGTAACCTTGATTGACTTGAGATGTCTAAAGCTGGCCAGGAGGTAGAGAGTGCTGGCACATTTGCAGCATCCTGGCTGACCTTGATCTGCTTTAATTTGAAAGTGATATCCTCCAAGGCCAAGCACTGAGATTTTTAAAACAGGTGACTCAGTCTAGAGCCAAGATTACAAACTACGGCTCTCCACGGGGAAAGATAGAGTGGTTCAGAGGGAAACGAGCGGGGAAGAGCCGTGACCTCTTCTGCTGAGTTGCGGAGAAGACGGAACATAGAACTGCTGGCAGCCTCTTGCCGTGTAAAATCTCCTGCCTGTGGGGCCAGGGCTGGGCACAGGGGACCCCAGGAGCCCGCTGTGCGTGTGTCTTCCCCACTCTGCACTCGGGGACACAGTGTTGGCAGCTTGAACTGGGCCACAGTGGGAGTGTTTACACCATGGAAATAAGCAGTCACTCTAATTCAGGGCCTTTTTCTCCGCAGAGGCTGCTTAAACACCTCCCAGCACACGGCCGATTCTGAGGGGGAAAACACAGCTGAGAAAGGGGGTGGGCACCGGGTACAGGGGACTCCCATGATTGTTTGAGCCACCAGATCAAGCCGTCCATGATGGGAGCTCCTAGACTTTCGTTTTGTTTTGTTTAAGCCCAGATTAAATTGGATTTAATGACTCTTAGAATCAAAAGAGAAACCATGTGAAAGTCGAAGTCATGTGCTAACTGTGGTCACAGGAAGTAGAAACATGATCAGAAGCATCTGGCTGGAGCCACAACCGAAACAAGCGGTCACATGGGACACAGCACATGGTTGGTGAGGCACTAGAGTGAAGACCCAGTAACTCGCCCGCTGCCATGGATGTCAGTCACCTAATGCCACGAGACCAGATCCTCCCGTAACTTCTCTTAGGTTTCCATTCATCCATCTTATAAACACGTATGGAGCACACACTATGGGTCGAGCACTGTGCAAGGCACTTTGAACACAGCCGGGGGAAAACAGGCAAGGTCCCTGCTCTTGTGCATTGCCCAGTGCAGGGTGGACTACAGACAAGAAACAAGGAAGGGAATTAACCACTGGGATACCTGGAAGTACTGGTACGTGCTGCAATAAAAGCAGGAATGAAATAAAGAAAGAGGGAGAGGGCACAATGTGAAATGGGGATCAGAGGAGGTCATGCAGAGATGGAGGAATGAGCAGTTCAGCAGAAGGACAATAAGTGCAAGGGCCCTGAGGTAGGAATTAGCTGGAGGCCAGTGTGGCTGCGAGAGAAAGAGCCAGATCACACCAAGCCCTAGGGCCTCCATCAAAAAGTCTGGACTGGGTTTTAAATAGTAGCATGCTAGGATCTAATTTATGTTTCTATGAGGTTTGGTGTTTATCCCACTGGAACCAGGCACAGACACACACACTAGTCTAGAGCTAGCTGGGCGAGAGCGTGAGGCCACCCCGGTGCAGACAGCCCAAAGCCTGCATGATGGGGGCTACGGGATAAAAGGTGCTGATGCCTGCACCCTTCAAACAATGTCAGCTCTAGCAATCCTCTCACCCTGACTATCTTCACACAGCCAGGAGTCTCAGTGTCCTGGGAGCCACAAACACCAAGACCCCTAAGTGAGAGCATGAAATACAGGCAGTGTGGGACAAGGGACCAATGAGTGTGCCACATCAGGGGAGGGAGACACGACTTGTGAGAGAGGCTGACTTCCTCTTTCTTTTAATTTCTTTCTTAAAAGTTTCTTAAACTTCTAAAATTGCTCCCAAGCCCCCCTCATCTGTCAAGTTCCTCCTGCTCTCTCTCCTATTACTCCGAGTGCCACCAGCAGCAAGCCATTTCTTCCCCCTCCACCCCTGAACCTATGGCAGATGAATTCAACGGCGATGCCAACCAGAGTTTGCAGCCTTCAACTCCATCACTACGGAATACAGAACTGTGGCAGCCAGGACAGATGATGACAGGGGTTGTGACTAATGAGAGGGAGACTGGGAGAGAGCCTCACAGCACAGCCAAAGCACTGTGGGTCCAGAAAGCCAGACCCCAGAGAAATACAGCCCTTCCAGAAGACAGATGGGCTCCGCACCCAATAAAGAGCTAACAGTTCACCACGGAGCGTATGTGCTATCAAAACCCAACTCAAGCTTGCAAACAGGGGCAGGGGAGGTTGGTGCAATGATTGTCCTCATGCACAGGAAGTTCTGGGGTGGACGGTCACATCAGGCACAGCTGAGCTCAGGGGCACACAGGGCCTGATCAGAACCCGGTTCCTCTCCGCCTGTCAGCTCAGCTCCTCTTGCTGTGTGGTGGCCTCATTCCCAGCCTCCACATGGACACAAGGTAACTACAGTGGTCCCAGCCTGCCAGCCCCATGGGAAAGAACTCTTCATGATCGCCCACGAGAGCCCTGGGCTCAGCTGGAGCCAACCAGCTAAGGTCAAGGGCAGGGCGGAGGGTGGAGCCCCACCTGCGTCACAGGACTGACACTGTGAGGACAAATGGAGCCAGTGGGTCCCGACGCGGCAGCAGACACAGATGTCCATATGCACAGACAGACAGGGGTCAACCCAAGCCATGTGATGAGGGCAGGCCCATGACTTTCTAGAATTCTTCCTTTGGTTGCCCCGGCAGGAGACTCTTCCTTTTATGAAAAGTAAGCTCCCATGGCAGGCAAATGCTCTGTGAGCTAGCCCAGGAGAAGCTCATCACCTAGGAAGGCTCTGTTCAGCAGCAAAGACCCTCACAGACACGTTCTCCCTTGGGACATTCCGAGAAACCAGCCTCCCCACAGCTGCACATGAAATCACGGACCACACCCAAAACGTAATGAATGCCGAGGGCCCATGCAACAAGGGTCCTTATAGCTCGGGGGCTTCACCTCCTAAGTCCAAAGTAGGCTAGTGACAGGGATCAGCCACCAGGACTGGCACTGGTGACCCCAGGGTGAGACGAGAGTGGACGGGGGCAAGAACTTTCCTTGCTTGGCACGCACACCATGCCCAGGTGTGGAGAAGGGGCAGGGGGCCTTCCTGTCCCAAGTGTGGCTGCAAATCAAAGACCACAGCTCTCCTCTGAGGTCCCAAGTTTGTCCACCGGGAACCACTGACCACAAAACCCCACCTTCAAAATACCAGCCTCTCACCACAAGCTCCAAAAGGTGATCATAAAGATGGTCCATCAATGATAAAAGTCAATATCCCAATGTCACTGGGTATTTACAGCAGAATCCCATGGCTGCTATAACAAACTGCCTCAAATTCGGTGCCTTAAAACAACATAAACTGACTGGCTTACCATTCGGGAGGTCAGAAGTCCCCGTACAAGCTAACGACAAGGTGGCCGCAGGGCTGCATCCCTCCTCCGGGCTTGAGGAGCGAGTCCACTTCCTTAAGCTTTTCCCTGGCTTGGGGCCCCTCCCCTGCCTCATCCTCAAAGCGCATCACTCCAACCTGTTTCTGTTCACATCTTCTCCCTAACCCTCCTGCCTGCCCTTTGCAAGGGGCCTCCTGGACCAACCAGGATAATGCCCCCATCTCAAGATCCTTAGACACATCTGAAAAGTCCTCTTTGCCCAGGAAGATGGTATATTCACAGATTCTGGGGGTTAGGATGTGGGTGTCTTTGGGAGACCATTATTCTAGGGAACCACAGTATTTTATAGATCGCAGACTCTGATCCAAGCATGTTATCTGAATGACATCACTTAACATTTAATCCTCATGACAACCTATGAAGTACATACGTTTTTCATCCTGATTTTGACTGTACAAAGGGGCTGTGAGAGGTAAAGTTAGATAGTAAAGGTACTAATAATATTAATTGCTCGCATTTATTGAGTGGCTGCTACAGATCAGACATCACTCTAAGCATGGTCCACGTACTAATCCATCTCATCTTCCCCCAAAACCCTATGAGGAAGGTGCTATTGTCATTCCCCTTTTACAGAGGAAGAAACGAAGTTACACAAAGGCCCTATGACATCTAAGTCAGCTGCCCAAGGCAGTCCTCAGTGTCTTCACCAGACATCGTTCCCCCACCTGAGTCTACCAGGACATGCAAGAAGAATGTGGGTGCACACTGTTTCCCAAATGCTTTGTTTTCATAGGGGCAGGTGCAGGATGAATACTGATCTCTCAGAAGGTGGCATGGGCCACAGGTCACTCACACTAGTCACACATGAAGAAGTGCAAATCTAGAGCCCTATTTCAGATCCTCTATAAAAACTCTTCAGAATTCTCTTCTCCTCTGAGAAGAAGCACATTTAATAGGCTCTCCAAGTAATTCCTCTGCAGACTGAACTTTCAGAACTTTATAATGCAAAGAACCAGGGATTTGTAAGAGAAATGACCTGAGTTCATTTCCACCACAGATACATGTACTAGGTCTGTAAGCTCTCCTGAGCCTCCAATATTAAGCTTTTTAAAATAGAGGGAAAGGACCTATTCATCACAGAGTTACTGAGTCAAATGAGAATAGACTTGAACTTGCTTGGAAAGGGTAAAGAGTTAGACAAATACTAATGAGTGACTGGGGAAACAAAGATGAGAAGTGAAAAGTCAGAAGACCAACATAAACATAACTCCATATAATGAAATGAATTCAGGGTCCTCACAGCAATATCTGTATGAAAAGGGGGAGAAGCCCACAGAGGAAGTCACAATTAACAATTCATTCTGCAATGATAACCCTCAGACTGGTAAAAGTCACAGACCAATCATAAATGAAGCGAGGCGCGTTATTAAAAATGAAATCATGAATACATTGAACCTAATTAAGCTGAGACCATAAGAAACAGAAAAGCTTCAAAAAAATACAAGTCTTTGTAATGTGAGGCAAGCCATACCCAGATTCCCTCCCATATACCTCTATTCCATAGAAAAATAACTCCTGAGCACTGAGCACCAATAATACGCCACATGCCATACTGGAAGCTTTGCATTGGTTTGGTAAATCTCTACCACGACCTCATGACATTGGTGTGATGTTTCCTCTTACAGGTGGCAAAATAACTTCAAGAGGTCAGGTCACAGCGGGTGAGCCTGAATTCAAACCCAGGTCTGGCCGATTCCCAGGACCTGAGGGCGTGGAGGGTACCCCACCCCCTTTATTGAAACGTCCACACTCCAAGAGCTCATTTTTTGTTTAAGAAAATCTTCCAGTGACCATTTTGGCTGAAGGCTGCAAGACACATCAGCCGAAGTTAAACAAACCTGTCTTCAGGCTGACCTGAGAGACATTCTAGCAGATTCATGACAGGTAAGCTAGCCAAACTGCAGGGAGGAAGCATATAGCGCCACCTCCTTGGTGAGAGCTTGCCAAGTGATCGTGTTTCTGTCTACTTGTACTTCTGTTTAATGACATTAGTAATAGCTGGTACTGACTCAGTGCTTATCCTATGGTAGGCATCGTGCTGTGATGTCTGCATGGATTGCCTCCTGAGGGAGATGCTGCCACTAACCTGATGTTACAGATGAGAAACTAACCACTGAGAGATTAAGACACTTAAACCAGAGCTGGGGTGGAAACTTGGTCAACCTAAGGCCAGAGCTGGGATCCTCCACCGCTTTGGCTTGATGTGACTTCATCGGGCTGCAAGGTCCACCACCTTGTAAATGTCTCAAGACTCCAGACATAAAATTCCCTACATATAAATTGATAGGACTGCTGCTAATAACCTAGCAAGTAATTCTTATACTATTAGCACAGCAAGGATACACAGCATGGTTTTCCATCTGGTTAAGTTTCCAGAATCCTGGTTTTCTAATGAATCTGCCTGTGCACTCCCCACACAGTGAGTACCTACTACGTGCCCGGCACAGAGTTGATAAAGATGCAGAAGTGGGGCCCCTCCCCGCTGCGGCCCAATCTCCCCCTCACCGTCAGCTGCTTGGCCTTCTCTTTTCAGCATCTGGACAGCACCCACATATTTCTTCAGTTGGACTTTGAGCACCTCATTTTCCCTGCAGGGACAAGAATGGTAAAAAATGATTCTTTAATTGCAATTTAGCCGGGGGGGGGGGGGGCAGGGGATTGGGAGGCGGGGTCTGTGTAAGAAAAACACACGATGTGCACCTGATAGATATTAATACATTTGCGAGAACATCATTGGAAAAAATGGCATTAGTAAGGGCAAGTTTGCAGAACACCTTCAAGAACGGTTCTTTCCTGATGGAAATAAGCGAACTGGTTCCAGTGCCCACAAACTCGGGATGCTGACATTTGCTGGCTCAGGCTATTTGAATCCATCCATCTGTTAGGTGCCTATTCTGTGTCAGGCTCTCTGTCATAGTCTCTCCACTTACAGGAGCATGAACCAGGTACTGTGCCGTCAACCTGGGGAACACGCTTAATATTTTCATCAACCACTCCATGGACTGAATGTTCACTATTTGCCAGGCATCATGTGAAGTCTTTAGGTGCCTCAGTTAATCCTTCCAAGGTGTTAACACAATACTCACTTTACAGATGAGGAAACTGCGCTATAAAGGGAAGCAGTTGATGAAGGCCACATCCACCCCCACGTAAGACTGTGAAACATGGAACTCACACTACGACAAGACCCCACTGCACTGAATTCACTCCCCGGGTACCCTGGCTGAGGAAAAGGACGGGAGGGCTGGGGGAGAAAACTACAATATGTTGAAGATTTATGACATCGCTCAGACTTTACATAGGTGACCTCAGTGAATCAAGCATGCATTCACTTTTACCCATTCTTCATTCGGGTTTATCACGTGCCTGCGATGTGTCAGGCACAATGACTTTGTAGAGTTGTCCCCATTTTACAGGACAGGAATTGAGGCATGGAGAAGGTCTGTGACCCAGGTCATAAGTAAGGCACAATGCCAAGATCCCAACCCAGTTCTCTCAGGCCCTGAGGCCCAGAAGAGCTCTTCTCAGTCTTCTTCAGGATCTGAACTTGGTCTCTCACCAGCTACCCCAGAGAGAGCGACCTCTTCCACATTTTCTGTCTCTGCTCCTCCCCTCAAAGGTCTTAAGCCTGAGTGCCTTTCAACATGCTAGAATAGTCCGCCCCAGTGAAAAAAGCTTTAAGATTGGGTCTCTTTTATGAGCATAAAAATAAATTTAAAAATAAAAATACACATTGCAAAATACTCAAGCAATTATGAAACAGTTAAGAAGAAGTATAATAATCAGCTAAAAACCCAACGCCTTGAAATAAACCCAACATTTTTATAGCTATCCTGTCATACCTCTCTCTAGGCACACGCGTGCACGTGGGCACACACATACCCAAATATAAGTTTTGTGGATGGAACATCTTTCACACGCCTTTAATTTTATGTTTGAAGTCTTTTCCCCTCGTTAACTGTTTCCTTCTCCCTTCCCCATGGGAATCGATGTTAAAAGCTGGCATACATGTTCCGTGCCTTCCTCCACCCTCATATAGTCACTACAGACTGATGTGCTCAAACGGTTCACTTTATAAAACCAGATCATATTATAAATTTTTCGGCAACTGTGTTTGTCTCATCTAACAATTGGTCACAGGAATCTTCTAACTCGATCTATTTATGAACAGAAATGGCATTTCTTGGTATGAATATGCCACAATTTACTCAGTGGGAAACCCTGAGACGCCCCATCACTGGTTCTGTCATCTGTTGTCACTGCATCTGACTACATTTCAGACCCCAAAGCCAGCACTGTGTTTGGATTTTGCTTTTCTGTACTATGTTTTGGCAAAGACTACCCATACCAACTGCAGACCCTACCACAGACTTAGGTGTCGCCTGAGAACTCCACATTGATCTCAGAAGATTCAGAGCAAGCTCGTCCAACCCACAGGCTGCACGTGGCCCGGGACGGCTTTGAATGCAGCCCAACACAAATTCATAAGCTGTCTTAAAATGTTAGAGAGATTGTGTGTGTGTGTGTGTGTGTGTGTGTGTGTGTGTGTGTTTAGTTCATCAGCCATCATTAGCATTAGTGTATTGTATGTGTGGCCCAAGACAATTCTCTTGGTTCCAATGTGGCCCTGGGAAGCCAGAAGGTTGGACACCCGTGCTTTGGAGAAAGGAAAGCACAGATGATCGCCCTCCTCCTAGACAGCCTCGTGGAGTTTTCTATAGGTGTCTGGCTTTCTCTGTCTGTGATATGAATAGCAAACATCTGAAGCTAAGCCACTCACAGATCCTGAAAAGGCTTATGGGGGAAAAAGAATTCTCCAGGGTACATGGATTTACAGTTTGTTTACTTGGGTTCCTTTAGCCAGAGTCTTGTCATGCCTCCCAGCCTAGTCCTAATCTCCGCATATGAATTCAAGTCACATATGATCAGAAATCTAGGGAGAGAAAGCATCGAGATAGAATACATTTCTAGGTGGCGTAACTGAACAGCGGTTCACGGCAGAGCACCCCCCACAGGTGGAGGAGGCAGGATCCTTTCGGCTGACTGACAGGTGAGTCCAGTCAACGTTTGGCTGCCGCCTCCTCGCATTTGCTCACAACACACAGGCCGGCACTCGGCTTCCTTGTTCACTGTGACTCTGCAGCCAGCACTGAAATGTTTCAAGTGGCTGCTTTACTTCTGGTTCATATCAATCTTTTAACAATGTCTTCAGACTCTATCTAAACATTAGACTTCACAGAGAAAAGCCAAGATGTTTAAAACAAATGACTTCTATCAAACCAGTGAGACGCGAGGGAGAATACATATCAAACCCCTGGGTTGGACACCTTTGAGAGCCAAGGATCCATCCCAGTCAAGTTCGTATCAATGAACTTGCTTGCCTTTTGTGTGAATAGGCACTTTCAGGTCGCTGGGAATTCTTCTGAATGAAACTCCAATAGCTGGAGGCCACACTGACCGCTCCAAAGAGGCAACTGGCTCCTGACCCCATAGCCAGGAGAAGGCCCTTCCAGTTTTTTTATTTTTATTTCAAAGTAACTCTAGATTCACATGAAGTTGCAAAGATAATACCAGGAGGTCGATCGTGTACACCCTCAGCCCAGTCTCCACAGTGGTTCCATCTCCCATGAGTACAGTGCAAGGGCAAAGCCAGGACCTGACATGGGGGGAGGGGTGTGTGTGTGTGTGTGTGTGTGTGTGTGTGTGTGTGTGTGTGTTCGTTCCTATCGAGCCCACCAGGTTTTTTGTTTGTTCATTTAAGATTTACTGTATTGTTTTGAGAAGACAGACAGAGAGACAGAGAGAAGGAGGAGAGTCCAGAGCAGTCCCCATAACCGTACATCATTAGTTGTGACATAGTTTCATTCCACACAGGTGGGTGTGGGACCTGTGCAGGGCAGGAACCGAACTGGGGGGCTCCCGCCTGAGAGGCGAGAACCTTCACCACCATTCAGTTGAGCTGCAGTTCAGCATATGGGTTGCAGAGGCCAGGGCCAGACCTCAGATCCCCAGACCTCGTGGTTGCAAGGCAAGCGCTCAACCTGCTGAGCTATCCCGGCATCCCTTGAGCCCATTGTTTTAACTTTTGTTCCTAACAGTCCTCTGCCATATGTGTCTCTTAAGATGGAACAGAGACTTAAATGACCAGAGCAGTCAGATGGGCCAGGCCAGGGAGTAAAACAAACCAGGGAGAAGACAAGAAGAAAAGGGGATTAAGGGGCTTAAGCAAACTATAGAGTTCTTGCCCCATCAAAAGGTATATTTTTGAATTTAACATGTTAGTGGCTCTTGTTTAATCTACACAGCAACTCTGGAAAATGGGGTTATGATTATCCCCATTTTCTGTTAGCCTCATTTTACAAAGAAACTGAAGCTTCAGACAGGTTAAGTGGCCTATCAAAAACTCCACACAGCTAGTACAAGGTGGGGCCACAATGCATAAGCATCTCCAAGTCTATCACCTTCTTCTCTCTGTCACATACTGGTAGTTGGTCTCAGTGAATCAACAATACCTCATAAGGTTGGTTTTACTGTACCCATTTTACAGATGGGAAAGCTGAGGCCCAGAGAGTTAAATGACATACACGCTCAAACCTGGATTCAAACCCATATCATTTAACTGCAAAGTCTCACATTGTTGCATATAAATGTAGAAGGAATTAAGTGAAAAGGACAAAGCTGACAATGTAAAGTCCTGAAAGATTTCAGTGGAAAACACAAGTGCTTTTCAGCAGAGATATGCAGAATCTCTTGGTTGGTTAGACTCCTGTGTGAATGTGAACATGATTCTTCTGACTGGCAAGCTTTGTTCAGAAAGGTTAAGGAACTTCCCTAGGGTTACACAGCTCAAGTTCCTGCTAGCAATTATCAGACTTGTAAGTGGTTGGTCACAGGTGAACTTTAGGAAATATGAATCAACAGTCTCAAAACTGTACACTGTTTGAGCAACCAACTCTACTTCTAGGAAACAATGCTCAGAAATAAGAAGGAACAGAAGTCTCAAGCATAATATACATGAGAATGTTGTAAACCAGGGGTGTCAAACTGGCGGCCCATGGGCCGCCAGTTTGACTCTCCTGTTGTAAACATACTACCCCGTGTTTCCCCGAAAGTAAGACATTCCCCAAAAATAAGACCTACTTACAGTTTTGCCTCTCGCTGAAATACGTATAAGGCATCCCCCCGAAAATAAGACCTAGCACATCTTTGGGAATAAAACTTAATATAAGACACTGTCTTATTTTCGGGGAAACAGGGTAAGACACTGTCTTATTTTCAGGGAAGCAGGGTATAAGATACTCTTATTTTCAGGGAAACAGCGTAGAAAAAAACTGGTTACAAAATGCCCGATAGTGGAGAGATAAATTATGCTGCATCTACCTATAAAAGGATACTACGGAGCTGTTAAAGTTGTGATGACTATGTATGGTTATTAACACAGATGAACATCCACAATATAGCATTACATGATTGCAGCAGAACACAACAGAAGTATAATTACTACAGCCCCTTACATATATTTATTGGTATATATTTGCATTGAAAATATATATACCACAATGTTGACAGTACTCGTTTCTGAATGATGGGATTAGGAGAAAAAAAATTTAACTTTTCATCAACACAATTTACTAGTGCACTATTATATATATATATATTTAGAGTAGGTTAAAACTACAAAAACAGAAACAAAAACACACCATTATTAGTAGTGAGATACTGAATGGTTTCCCCATAAGACTAAGACAAGGAAGTCTTCTCTTATCATTCCTTTCAGCTCAGAACTCAAGGTTCTGATCAGTGAAATAAGGCAAAAACAAACAAACACAGATGTATGCAGAGAATAACTAAAACTGTCCCTATTGCCAGATAACATGATTTTCTACATAGAAAATCTCAATCTACAAAAAACTCCTAGAACTAATAAGTAAATTTTTCAAGGTCAAACACAAAAACTATTCCTATATACTAATAGTAATGAAAAATTAGAAAGCAAACTTGTAAAAACAATCATATGTCATTTTCCCAGAAGATAAAAGACACAGTTATAAACCTAACAAAATATGTACATGATCTGTATGATAAAAACTGCCAAACTCTCGTGAAAGAAATCGAAGCAGCACTACACATATGAAAATAACAGGTTCGTGGACTGGAAGACACAAAATAGTTAAGATGTCACTTAACAAATTGATTTATAGATTTAATGCAAGCCAAGCAGGATTTTTATTTTTGTAGATATAGACTAGCTGATTCTAAGATTATTATGGAAAGGCAAAGAAACTATAATAGCCAAAAGAAGCACAAATTTAGAAGACTTATAGTACCCAATTTTAGACTTATTTACTCTAAAGCTACAGCAACCAGAGAACATAGTACAAGCAAAATGATACACATTGGCCAATAGCACAGAAGAAAGAGTCCAGAAATAAACTCACATGAATACAGCCACGTAAGTGCTGACCAAGGTACAAAGACAGTTCTAGAAAAAGGGCCATCTTTTCCAAACATGGTTTTGGAATAAGTGGACAACCATAAGCAAAAAAAAAAAAAAAAAAAATCAACTTCAACTAATGCCTCATACCTTATAGAAATATTAGCTCAAATTGGACCACAGATAAAAGTAAAACATAAAACTGTGAAAGAACTCCAATCTACAACAGAACCAGAGGGTCTAAAATGGAAAATTTCATGCATATGACCTCAGGAAGACAAAACTTAAGGAATAAGGGACTGATTTCCCATAAACTGATGAGTGACAGAAAACCGGTAGTGTTAGAATGTGCACAGATAATAAGGGGTTACAGTCAGAGGCTGTTGCAGATCAGCCTTGGGAAGTTTTGCAGAGGCATGAACAGGAGACGAGCCAGGGTGGGCTGGTCTTGCAAGGTGGGCGGAATTGAGCTTTGAATGACTGCACTGGTTTTATCTACTGGGGGGAGTTTCAAGGCTGATGTCAGTCTGTTTTGATTTTGACAGAATCTAACTGAACTCTCTTCTCTTTATATCCCCTATCCATAAATACAACCTACCCCAAACCCTCACTGACATGCCTGTAGCTTACTACAATTTGAGCTTCCCCAATTGCAATTCCTCTGATCTTCCCCAACAAACTCATCTTTTTGAGCTTGCCTCAATTTACCTGTTTGTTTAGGTCAAAAGAACTATAAAACTCTTGAGAAAATCTTCATGCCTAACCTTGGGTTAGGCAAAGAGCTCTTAGTTGTAACACAAAAAGTATGGTCCATAACAGGAAAAAAAAAAAAAAAGTGTTTTTTTTGTCTCTGTGAAAGGCATTGTTAGAAGCATAAAAACACAAGGTACAAACTGGAAAAAAAAAATTTATAAATCGCACAAACAGTAAAAATTTGTATTCAAAAATATGAGGAACTATCAAAACTTAACTAAAAAACAACCAATAAAAATGGTAGGGACAAAATATTTGAATAGACAATTCAATCAAGATACACAAATAGTAAGCAGACACAAGAAAAGATGCTAAACATCATTAGTCATTAGAGAAATACAAATTAAAACACAGGAAGCTACCAGTGCAAACTTATTAAAATGATAATATTAAGTCCTGGGGAGAATATGGAGCAACTGAAACTCCCATATTGCTGGTAGGGATGCAAAACAATCCAGCCACTCTGGGAAACAGTATGACAGCTTTCCATAAAGCACTGTCACACGACCCAACTCACTTCTGGGTATTTTTTCTAGAGAAATGAAAATTTACTGTTCACACAAAAATCTGTACATGAATGTTTATAGCAGCATTAGTCATAATCACCAAAAACTGGAAATAATTCAAAACATTCTTCAATGATAAATGGTTCGAAAAACTGCCGTATATCCATACAAAGGAATACTATTCAACAATAAGAAGGAATGCAGTGTTGATTCATACAACAACTTGGATGAATCTCCAAACATTATGCTAAAGAAACCAGTCTCAAAAGGCTATATACTATATGATGTCATGTGGATGACATTCTAGAAAAGGCAAAGCCATAGGAGTGGAGGATTGACCAGTGGTGGTCAAGTGTTAGGTGTGGGAGGAGGGTCGGAACACAAAAGGAAGCAGGAGGGAAATTGGGGGGGAGCCACATCCTGGTGGTATAGGAGCTAATTACTCTGCATGTGTTAAAGCTCATACAACTGTACATCTAAAAACATAACTGCACATAAATTAAAACAAAAAAAAATTTTAGTTAACAAAAAAGGAGTAAGTTAGAGAGAAGACAGGGCCATATTCCCCACTGGGCCCACCTAGATAACAACCTAGGAGGCATGTCCCAGTGACCAGAATCCATAAAACAGGGACCTAAAAAAGACACCAGCATGCCATAGGCACACCAACTGTAGGCGGGGGGTGGGTGAGGGGGTGGGGGGGTGGCATATAACAACAAGGTCAGCTTCTGACAGAGCAGAGGTTTTCAAGATCTCTTTTCTCTTCTTAAACGTTTTTGATTTTTAATTGTGATGAACTACACATAACATAAAATTTGCCATCTTAACCATTTGTAAGTGCACAATTTAGTGGCGTTAGTACATTCACACTGCCGTGCAACCATCACCACTGTCCATCTGCAAAACTGAAACTCGATCTCCATTAAACAATGCACCACGTCTACCCCACCCCTGGCAACCGCCATGCTACTTTCTCTCACGATAATGAGTATCCCTTTACTTTTCAGCAAGATGCTTAGGCATGTGTCACTAGAAACAGAGGTACAGCTCTGAATATGGCTTGGGGGAAAGGGCAGACCTGTCATCAGTTCAGAACTCGGCTGGTGCCAGAGACTCAACGAGCCATCTACATACAAGGATCATTTCAGGACATGTCAACAGAATGAGGCCAGTCCCACCCGGCTTGCCCAGGCTTCATCACACAGAGGTCTGCACTCCACAGCCCTCCAGGGCAAGTTCAGAGCCATGAGAACTGAGGAAAGCCTGCGCCTCCTTCCCAAGATCCGGCCTTAACTTCTGAATCAAAGACCAGCTTATCCTCAATTCTGGATGCAACTGTTTTATGACATTTTAATTCTCTGAAAGCTGACTACTCACATTCAACTCTTAGGAGGGTGGAAAATGACAACCATGATGGCCAGAAGCAAATCTGTGATCATCCATCCAGGCAAGAAATGAGGAGAGCCAGCAACGGGGGGCAGGGGGTGTTAAGGGAGACAGCGAAGTATTCAGATAGTCATCTGAAGGATTCCTAAAAGCCTTGCCAGCTCCCCTCAGCCCCAAATCTGCCTGCTGGCCACACTGCCATTTTCCCTAAGAGCATCGGGAAGCGGTAAATCAGGAAGGAGGTGGCAAACAGCGTCCAATGACTGCAATAATTAATGTTTGTAAGTCAAAGCAATTATGCCTGCCCCGGTGTCAGAACAAACCACCGGCAACCCCAAACAGCACCACTCAAAGGATAATTACTCAAAATAAAACCAGCGAGCTTGTGAGGTGCATTTGGTAATTCACAGGCGTGGAAACATCCCAGGAAGCCGCACCTACAGGGATCTGCTCTCCCCAGCAGACATTGCCAGGAGGGCACCTCCCATCCACGGCTGGTGGGCACTGAGGAAGCACTAGCCATAACCATGCCCTGACTACCAGAGGAACAAGGCTAAGTGACCAGGCTGTCGAAAAAAAATGACAACTGTCCCTAGCAGCCACCAACCAAAAGTAGAAAGGGAGGCATAAATTGCCCAGCTCTATGGCATTTACAGCCACTCCTAAGTACCCAAGGTCAAGCACACTGCAAAATAAAACAGTCAAAGCTGAAAAATGATTTTTTTCCGGTTGTGTGTTCCTCTGTTAGTGTCCTCAGACCCCAGCTCCAGCCCCAGCACTATTTTTGAGACATTATAACCCCCCAGCCCATTGCTAGGATGGGCACAATGTGTATTTGTGTTGTCTTTCACAGAACACTTCTGCATCCTCACCCTCTTTCATCTTCACCATGACAATGACCCGTGCAGCTAACACTGTCTAGCACTGACCAGGGGCGAAGGATTGGAGAGCAGGGTCAGTCCGGTTGTTAAACATCTATAGATACAGACACCTAGAAGACTCAGTAATTCTCCTGCCAAGGGACCAGAGGAACAAGAGCTAGGATCCAAACCCGGGCAGTGTGACTCAAGTCAGAACCTGACCACTATTCCACGATGCCTTTGTAATACAACAACCAGAAGAGGGTTTGGGAAATTAAACCCAGCCAGCTGGCTTGCAGGCAGCAAAGGGGTCAAGGCTCAATGTCAAGGACGCCTGTGAGAGCAGCTGTTGTGGGAAGATGGACAAGACTACCACACAGGTATCCTATCCACCTCCCCTCCTCTTGCAACGGTCCAGGGCTCCTGGAGTAGCTTGAAAGAAGTGGGACAGGCTAATACAGAGCCCACCGCCACACTAGCGCTCTGCAATTGGCACCTCACCGCCACCCCAGCAGCCAGGCGTTTGGACTCCTGTGCGGCGCTGAGGCTGCTCTGACCCTCCGTCTGCAGCTCCTGCTTCCACTGAGTGGTAACAATGGATTATGCGCCACCGGGAAAAAAAATTCATGAATCCATAAATAAATAAATGGAAAGTCTAACGCATAATGAAATATTTACAAAGGCTCCAATTACCTCCACACAAAATATTGAAAAACTGCAAAGAGGAAAAGGGTCACTTCACAGTGGAGAAGGATGGCAGACACCCCCTTAATCAAGGCTAATATCATCAGTAATGGAACAACGCTGAAGCCAGGCACCCCCTGCCAGGACACAAGGAGAAGAAGGTGCTTGGCCTCTACGGTGTCCCCACCAAAGATGCACACACAGAACCAAACCATAAAGTAACAGCAAAGCAACCGACTGAGGCCATTCTGCAAAAGACACTGGCCTTTGCTCTCCAAAAATGTCAAGGTCACAAAAATCGAGGAAAGAGAAATTGTTCCAGGCTGGGGGGTAGGAGGGGTAGGGGGGTTGACAATTAAATGCAACAACTCATTTTGGACTCAATCATTTTGCAAGAAAGGACATGACGGGGACAGTTGGTGACAGCGGATTGTGAGGTAAGGACGAGGTGGTACAAATGCACCAATGTTAACTTCCTGGTTTTGACTGTTGCACACAATGCTGAAGGAGAATGTTTTGCTTGTTGGCAACCACACACTAACATGTTCATGGGTCAACTAAAAGGTGGAATGAAGATTCTCAGGCTGCTGTGACACAGTTCAGCAGCACGTGCCCCAGGGTGAGCCTGGAGGCTGCATGTTAACCAGCCTTCAGACACCTCCGGGCCACAGTCGGGCCCAGAACCACTCTGGGCTGTCTCCCCTGCCGCATCCGGTCTTCTCACACTCTTTAGAAAACAGTGGCCGCCTCCCTTGCTCAGCAAATCGGACTCCTGCTCCTTTCTCTCCAGCGATTGTCTCTAGGAAGACAGGACAAGGGCTGCCTGGGGACCCGGTTTCAGGAGGTCTGCGTTTCTCCTGGGCTGTTCCCAGACTTGAGCTGAGTGGTTCTGTCTGGAGTTTCATCTGCCAGCTGGAGCCCACAGGGGGCGAGTCCAAAGCTGCTTTGATTTTTAGCGTTCCCATCATGTCACTCTTCCTTTTATGAGCCCCATCTCATTAGCCACCTGGTAAACTCCACTCAGAATGGCACGCTGGCCCCATTTCATACCCAGAGCCAGGGAAACAGCCCAAACAACTCCAGGAGCCGGTGAAGGTAATTAATTGCAGGTGACACATGACATACACTCGAAATACCCGGAGCACAATGGGAGAGTCACCAGGTTCTAAACTTAATAGCCAAATCATACATGCCTATCATTTCACTCACTCAAAACTCTTTCAACTTACTTCTTGGGGCATTTATATATCAAGAAGTCATCTGTGCCACTACAAGTGTTTGCTTTGAGACTGGCTCTGCCTCTGTGTGACCTTGGGCAAGACACTTAACCTCTCTGGGCCCTGGTTTTAAAACCTGTAAAATGGGATAATAAAATACCTACTTCAGAAACTACAGGCAGAGTTTAAATGTGTGTACCGGTGTGTGCACATAAATACAAATACATGTAAAGTGTCTGGCATATAGCAAATACTAAATGTTAGTTAATAGAGCAGACTGATAAATTTTGCCTAGACTATATTATTTTTTGTTACATTAGACCTCTTTGTATATAAACAGTTCTGTGTAGTCACATGGTATCTTCCCTCCATCAGTCTTGACCTTGGACACACAGATGAGTTACAGTTTTCATCCAGTGCACATCAAAATGGAAGTGTTCAGACGTTCCGTTTAAACAGAGTACTGTTACTAAATTCTTAACAGCAGAAGAAGTTCCTCCAATTTTTGGAAATTTTTGAAAAAAGATATAGAGGCCATCTTAAAAAAGGTCCTTACAGGTGATGACACATGGGTCCAGCATGATGACCAGGAGAACAAAAGGCGGTCAGTGGACTACGCCGTAAGGAATCACCTCAGCTGAAAACAATCAAACCTCAGGCCTCGGCGGGGAAGGCCATATTGACTTTTTTTGTTCTGAACCCTCTCCCATTTCAGTGTGCACTGGGTGAAAAATGTAAGTGCCTGTGTGTGCAAGGTCAAGAATGATAGAGGGGAGGGGAAGCCAGGATGGCTCAGCAGGTTAAGGGCTCGCTTTGTAGCCCTGGGGACCAAGGATTGAATCCCGACCCCAGCCCATGTGGACCCATATGCTGAACTGAGGCATGCCTCCCATGCAGGAGGGCCCCAGCCCAGTTCCTGCCCTGTGTGACCCCCACCCACCTGTGTATAACAAAACCATGTTGAAAACTGATGACGTACAGCTATGGAGACTGCTCTGGGCCCTCCCCCTTCTCTCTGTCTCTGTCTCTCTGTCTCTGTGAAAAACAATAAAATAAATCTTAAAAAATATATTTAAAGAAAAGAATAATAGAGGGGAAATTATACCATGTGACTACACAGAACCAGTTATATCCAGATATGTCTAACCAAAGAATATTACAGTAGAGGCTAAATTTATCAGCCTGCCCTCATATTATTTTTTATTATTATTATCATTATTCATAAATTATAAACCAGGACTCTACTATCATTGTATTCTAACTCAAGAAGGTCTGTTTTCTCCTGGAAAGCAAAGGGCTAAGAAAGACCTAGGGTGATGCTCAAATCGTCACTGGGGGTATCTCCAGATCGAGCATCAATACTGAGTCCTCTTCCCCAGCTTGTCCCCTGGCTAACTCGATCCATCCCTGATTCAAACTTGCCTTCTCAGAAGTGACTGGTCCGATTTCCTAGGCTGACTCAGGTCCTGCTAGGGATGTAGCATTCCCCACATTAACTGGGATTGGAGGGCGCCTCTCACCAAATTGGGCTTCCAGGAGAGCCAGTTTGGGACAATCTATCTCTGGGAAGAGTGAATGAAAACAGTATCATTGCAGAGGGGATAAGAATAGATATCCAAATGCACCCAGCTACTCAAAAGAGGGACGAAAAGGCAAGAGGAGGAGCTATGAAGTGGCCAATTGGTCCATTTTGTATGGCATCAGGACAGAGAGAGAACTGCAAGCCCACCCCAGAGGCCTCAGAGTCTACGACGGCCAGGCGGGTAACATGAGTGAAGTAAGCCAGGGAAACACAGGTGGGGGCCGTGTGAGGCGTGGAGGGCACAGTGCGTACCCATCTGAAGGAGGCAGCCATGGCTCAGTATTGCCAGGCCTTCAAACTCTTCAAGAGCAACTGGAAACCTGGATTTCTCAAGGTTCTGAAACACTGATTCACAACTCCTTAAAACACCTCATGTGCCAAACAAAACACATCTGTGAGCTCAGCTCTGCCTGGGACCACCAAGTGCCAGCTCTGCTCTTGACCTTCACCTCTTGGCACCAAACTTTGCCATCGGTAAATTCAGAAGTCTATCTGCTGGTGTCGCTTTATTAGAGCAAGAAGAAATGGACTGACAATTCTTGAGATCCTGTCAAAAAACACACAGCCTGAATCTAATCATGAGGAACAGCTGGCAAACCTAAATGAAGGACTGGTCTACAAAGCAACTGGTCAGAAGAGAGATGGGGAAAGTCAAGGTCATAAAAATTAAAGAAGCGGTGGAAG
Source organism: Craseonycteris thonglongyai (assembly GCA_004027555.1). Lineage (NCBI taxonomy): Eukaryota > Metazoa > Chordata > Mammalia > Chiroptera > Craseonycteridae > Craseonycteris > Craseonycteris thonglongyai. Next base: position 73,519 of record PVKE010001941.1, read on the forward strand.
CGGTCCAGATTAAAGGAGATCCAAGAGTTGGGACAATTCAATGCAGTGCCTGATTCTGACCTGGATCCGGGAGCAGGCAAAGAAAATGGCCATAAAGGCTTAATTGGCCCAAGTGGTGAAATATGAATGTGGGCTGTACTTTACATAATAATACTGCACCGGTGTTAAATTTCCTGGATTTTATCCACACACTGTAGTTATGTAAGAGAGTGCCCTTGTTCTTAGGAAACACAAGTACTACAGGGCAAAATGTCATGTTTACAACTAACTCTTAGATGGATCAGGAAGAGAGTTTATATGGGTAAACATAAATATAGATTGATAAATCCATCTCAAGTATGGCAAAAGAGTGAAGCTGAGCAAAGAGTACATGGGAGTTCTTTTACTATGATTACAATATTCTTTATCAAATTTAAGATAATTTGAAAATAAAAAGGTTTTTAAAAAAGAAGCTCTTTAGAAAGAAAGGTTTCCAGTCAACAAAAATATGGGTTTATAATAACAGTCCATACAGTTTGAAAAGGTAACTGAATAACTCATAACTGTCACTAGAAAGCCAAGAAAGGTTGCTTGGTAAATACAGATATGGCATATTAAATATTAAATAGTATCAGGAATAACAGGACCAGCCACTACTATTACTTTGATGACTATTATGGTTCAGAGGGATGATGTTCATGAACCTGCCCCCTCCTTTGGGGGAATGCAGGCAGGACCAGAGACAGTGCCTAGAAAACACTTCAAGGAGGGTTTGGAAACAGGGGTGCAGTCACCATTATTATCTGCAACCTGCCTGTGAGGAAACGGGTCCAGATATTTCAAAGCAGTGCTGTGGCTGGGATTTTGATCTGCCTTGGACAAGCTGAGAGCATGTGGGGGGAGGGAGAGGGAGGGAGGAAGAAAGGGAGAGGGAGGGACAGAGGGAGAGAGAGAGAGAGACATCCCACATCTGAATACCAAGCTGAAAACTCAATTAGCTCTTGAACAGGTCACAATAGTCTCATCAAATTGCAGCCTCTCGAGACCACAGGTAGAAAATGTGAGTTAGGAATGAAGCAAAAATAAAAAGGTAACAACAAAAATACAGCCATGGAGGCTAAGAAGCAGAGACAGAGGGAAAAACACAAAGGTTATTGAAAGGGAACACCACTCATCCGAGCCCCCACGTCTGGCGTGTAGACATGCTTTGCTGACCCTCAGCATATGTGACCGTGAGCATGAGGGTGAGAGCATGTCTGTCTATCTGATATGGTTTTTAAATTAGGTGGAACTAAATAACAACCAAGCTATTTCCCTGAAAGATCCAGGTTTCCACCTTCTCCCGAAACATCCCAGTGCCTGAGCAGACGTCCACATGTTGTGAGGTCACCCATGGCTGGTGCTAAGGGGGTGCTGTCCCCTCAGAGGACATGAGCTTCCCTAGTCCCCCAAAGACACCCCCACACATACTCCCTTTCTCTCCTGAGTGGCCTGCTTTGTTCACATCCATTACACACCGGGTACTGAAATTCCAGTTTCAGCCTCCCTCGTGCACGCGAACACAGACCAGAAGACAGCGGCGGGATGGGGACTTCAGGGTCAAGGCAAGCACGTGGCTTGCAACGTGGGTGGCTTAGGGTTCAGCGACCATGGCAAGTGGTCCGTGGCCTGCTGAAACAAGCGCATTTGCCTCGATACAAATCAGGTCAGAGCCCGCACATGAATGGACGCCAGGAAGCTGACCGGGCACGCTGGGTTTGAAGACCAGGAGGGAGCTGGATGTCAGTTGTTATAAAGGTGAATTGAAACCCCGAGCAACAAAGCTACCAGCAGGAAGATCTGAGGGGTCCGAATCTATGTGGCTTTTATTTGTAACATGGCTGCTTCGAGATCGTGGCTCCTTTAAAAGCAGGAACTTGGCCCCGCCCCATCTCTGCACCCCCAAATCCAGCAGAGGGCATGGCATAGGACTCAGGCTCAAGGGCAGTGTGAGGCTACAGCACACAAAGGTAACTCAGAAACCTTGTTTGGGACCTGAATCTAGAGGGGAAACGGCTAAAAGGACACCGTAGCGACTATGAGAATTGTGAACGGGGACAGCACATTAGATGTTACAGAATGAGCATCAGTTTTCTCAGGCATGGTTACCCATTTTCTTGGGAGATGAATGTAGCTGTTAGGAGTAAAGAATCACAGTGCCTGAAACAACTTTCAAAGAGAACACCAAAAAAAAAATACATATGGATAAATGTATATTTATATACACATATGTGTACCTGTCTACACGTTTATTAAGAAAAAAATCAGAAATAAAGGCAAATGTTATGAACAACTGGTGAATCAAGGTGAAGGGTACATGTACCCAAGGTCACTGCATTAGTCTTGCACCTTTGCTGTAGGTTTGAATTTTTTCAAAATAAAATGTTAGGGAATTTCTTTAAAAATAAGAACTGTTTGATGAATAAATAAATTCATAATAAATCCACAGGCCAGGCTCACAATATTTCTACGCCTCACTGACGGGGAACAGATGAAGTCACACAGATTGGAGGCCACTGGTGGGGGTCCCGCCGCCTCGGCCCCTCAGCGGCCCCCAGTGCCCTGCCTGGGACGCTCTGCTCTGAACGGAAGGAAGGCCGTCAGCAGCATAGTCGTCAGCCAGCCTGTTCCCAGCTGACTGCTCGCCGTCAAGTTCCCCCTCACTGGTAGCTTCCTTCTGTGCTTTGTCTGATGAGATCGTTATTATAGTGGGGGGAGAATTCATTATTTAGTATTATTTTAAATGCCTATTTAGAAAGGGACTCTGGATAGACAGTAGCAACACCAGCATAATTTTTAATCTCTTCAAATACATATACATATACCTATGCATGTATGTGTATGAATTAAATAGAAGAAGAAAAGACTATAGTGATAATGTAACAAAGCTAGGTGGCAAGGTATACCCCTCAGAAGCCCCAAAATATAACCAGTAAGGACAAACCAACAGCCACAAGGTCTGCATGGCCTCCACCTCCACGTGGGTAAACGCCGAGGAAGCCACAGGGCCTCTGATGAGGGATCCTGGGAGAAGGACCCCAGGCCGCCACCAGGTTCTCCCGGGAAAGGAAAGCACGCTCGGCCGAGTTAAGAACTACAGGGACCCACAGGAAAGTTGAAGGCGCTGATGCAGGCTGGATTCCATTTAGTCTCCAACCTGGGCTGCTAGGACGCCCAGGACGGGACCCACAGTGAGAAAAACAAACCACTGGGGTGCAGTTGTAACTGAGCAGGACAGAGACACTAAAGGGAAAGGAAAGAAAAGATCTGGATAGAAGTGTGGGCGGGGGGGCGCAGGGACAGAGGCAGGAAGTTTGAGAAAACAGGCTGCCATAAACCGGGTCATTACATGAAAACAACTTTTCTGTAAAATTAGAAAACGCTGCCTTCAACCTCACCTCCATCTAAAAGCTTAGTTTCCTCACCATACATAAAAAACAATATGGAAGTATCCAGATAAGATCCCATAAAAAGTTAGGGGGGAAAAAAAGAGAGAATAAAAAGTAGAATATATCTGTGGATAATGAAGACATGCCAGAAATATCTATGCAGCTGTAACCTACCATTTCAAACCAGGCTAAAAGACAACAGGGACACAGCAGAAGATGTGAAAGAACAACCTGAACCAGAATAGGAAAAACTCAGCAAAGAGGTGACGAAACTCAGGAAAGTTAAAGAAAGAAATTCAGAAATGAAGACCAACCTAGAAGTAACACCTAGAAGGTGAAAAGAATGAGCTTCAAAAACAACAATTTTTTTTTAAGTGACAAATACTAAAACAGGCAAATAAGATCCAACAGACAGAAAACAAAAGCCCCTGGAGAGGAAAACCAAGGGGAAGGAACAGACACTAAACAATGATTCCCAAAAAAATCTTTGCTGAAACAAAGAAATCTGAAATCACATGTTGAAAGATCACAGCATGGCCCCGAGAATCCTAATTCTGAAGGGCTAACACCAAGATGCATTCCTATACAATTACTGAACTTTAAAGAAAGGGCAGAACTCCTTCTGGAAAGTGAACTTCTAAGGGAAAGAAAATGAGATTATCATCCAACTTTGATAGTATAATGCTTCCCCAAAACAAGGCAATATATTTAAGATACCAAGAAAAAAAAAATCATCTAATGATCTACCAGACTGATTTTCAAGTATAAAGAGCACAAACCACTAAGAACCTTTAAGAACTAATGGAAATATTGTTCCCTGTGCAGAATCTATCGCCTGAATAAGCCTGAGGTTACCAAAATGATAAGACAGCCACAGAACTGGTGGGAAAACTTACAGAACTTACATAAACTTAGAGAACTCAGACTAAGCAAGGATTAAAGGGAAAGAGTAAAGTCTATTTTGGCTATATCCCCAGGTAATGTAAATATAAAATGAATATTTTTCAAGAATGGAGGAGAATAGGGAAAGCATATGTGAAAAACTATATCTATTCTCAGTAATTACATTGTGGCAGTATTATTGGTATCATTCTGTACAGATTATCTACACATAGGAATATACATAAACACATTTTAAAGATGAAATACCTGTGATCATACTGTTATTTCTAACTCAAATTCATTATTTCACAGTTTTTTACTTAACCTCTTTTATAGTACATTTGCATGTGCTTTTCTCCTCATACAAAATATATCAAAGATACACAGAGGGGAAGCGGGGATGGCTCAGTGGGTTAAGCGCTCGCTTTGCAGCCCAAGAGACAAAGGATCGAATCCCGGCTCTGGCCCACGTGGACCCATATGCTGAACTGGGGTGTGCCCCCAGTTCAGTTCTTGCCGGGGCCTATGCGAGAGGCTCCTGGCCCAGTTCCTGCCCTGCACAGCCCCACGCCCACCTGTGGAGTGAAACTATATGGAAAACTGATGCTGTCAACTATGGAGACTGCTCTGGGCCCTCCCCCTTCTTTCTGTCTCTCTCTGTCAAAAAACAGTAAAAATAAATCTTTAAAAAAATTTAAAAAAAGATACACAGGATGATAAAATAGCAATATACCATATTAAGTCAGGTGACTTATACCACAATATAGACACAGTAGACTCAGAACAACAATACTGCTAGAGTAGGAACTCAAGAAGTCCATGTGTGCATTTAGCCAAATAGGCTCCAAGTCACTACACAATTATACAACTGTACAAAGAAAACAAGGCATCATTCCAATTAGTCTGAACTTCCCGAGCTCTCTGATGACTCAGATATTATTTCAGAGCCCACAAAGACAGGTGACCACCACTGCAAAGTAAAGGACGAGGTCAAAAGGAGAGGACCCATGGTATTCATCTGATCCTTGACCAACACGGCTTGAACTGTGCAGGTCCACTTACAGGCAGACCTTTTTCAATTGACCCATGCAGGTCAAACCCATGTCGCTCAAGGGTCAAGTGCATGTGTAGGAATCCGTGTCTGCAGAGAACCAACACTATAACTATCTACAGGTCCTGGCGGAGGGAAGAGAACATGATCGAAAGAGACCAGAGGAGTCATCCCACCACCACAGCCAAGCCTTTTAAACAAGTGATGTTCATCCTGAGTGATCCCCTCACATCCCTTCCTCTGGAGCTCCCAGAATCATGGGACCTTCAACCTGGTATTTCCTGCCCTTGGTCCCTTCCCTGTATCTAATGACTACTAACCAGATGACAACTACGATGACATAAAGCCTGTATCAAGGCATGGTGGGGACAATAAAGTCTAAGATAAAGGAGACTGTGGGTTATCAATGGATAGGTCTTTGCAGTAACTAGGGAGAAGGCCAAACACGACCAAATCATGGCTCAGTGTTCTCCTGAGAAGAATATGAACTTCGTGAAGACAAAGAATTGCATCTGAATGGAACACTGCAGAATCCCCAGTGTTGAAACTACCTCCTTGCCTTGCACACAGCAGGCACTCAGCAAATGCTGATACACTGTATGAATGGCTGTTACATATGAAAACTAGATAAAGAATTCATTCATCCATTTTTTTTTAAAGAGGAAAGAAAATAATTGAGCCCAGTAAATGTACTAATAAAACACTAAATTGCTTTCTTTGGGTGAGTGAATTATATGATCATTAAAATGGAGTCATAGCGCTTCTCGGCCTTTTGGCTCAGATCAAGTGTAAAATGGAGTCATAAATTCATTGATTTTGTATCACATACACGAAGACTCAGCCCAATTCTACTCCTATGCCCATTTTACAGCTCAGCAAACTGAGGCCACACCCAACAGAGGCAAAACTGAGATGAACGCCCAGGTAGCCTGACCCCAGAACCAGCATACTGTTGCCCATGCCGCCCGACTCAGGTCATACATCCTAGGAAGATGCGGCCTCCAGCACTGATCCACGAAAGGCACTGAAAACAAACCAGCATTGTGCGGGGACAATGGGCGCCATCCTGGGGGCCATCACTAGAGAGCAGGACTCAGATGGGGTCAGCCCCTTTCACAACTCACACTAAAACAGCACAAATACACAGGACACATAATTTGCGGGCCATGCACTGTCCCCCATTTTACAGAAAAGGAAACTGAGCCACAGAAAGGTTAATCAGCTTGTCCCTAGTACTCATAGCTAATAAGCACTAGACCCAGCAACTGAACTTGGACCTGTCCCATGCTGGGTGAAGAGACAGCAGTTAGCAGGCTGTTCATCTCCAGGGGCTGCCTTAACCAAATACCACAGACTGGGGGGCTGAACCATAGAAAGGCATTTCTCACAGTTTTGGAGGCTGGAAGCCCAAGATCACAGTGCAGGAGGTGGGGGTTCTGCTGGGGCCTCTCCTTGGCTGGCAGGTGGCTGGCCACCTTCTCTCTGTGTTCTCACTTGTTCACTCCTGCGTGGTCTCTCCCAACGTCTCTTCCTCTTCTAAGAACGCCCAGCATATTGGGTTAGGGCCCCCACCCTCATGACCTCATTGGACCTTAATTTCCTCCTTAAAGACCTTCTCCTCCAAGTACAGGCACATTGGGGGTTAGGGTTTCAGCATACAAATTTAGGGGAGTCCATACAAACAGTGACCCACTTGTGACAGGCAGCCAATGCCTGATGCAAATTTATAACAGATACAGTAAACAGTAGCATAGTCATAGATTAGTAAGAATTTAGATAATCCTTGACCATCAACCCTAAAAATAAAATAATCCCCAAATGATTGTTCCCAAGCCAATCTCCCTTTAACAGTTACCAAAGCAGTAAATGAAATACCATTCATTTTTGTTAGCCCTCTCAGGAGAGCACACTAAGCTACAGACTAACCCTCCTCTCTCAGGGGCAAAAGAATAGAGATCTTAAAAGATTCACAACACTCAAATTATAGAACCATTTTCCTCTCCTATAAATCAAAAGAGCAAAACCTCCTTAAAGATGCTGTTTATTATTATACTAAGAGGAGGTAGAACTTAGCAACTTTCCAATGAGCCACCCAACACAGACCCCATTTTCAGACCATGCTGTAACCTCCCAGCCTTTTAATTTTTCATTATAAAGCGCCAACAGCATCATCGAGTGGGAAATAAGCCTCACCCTTCAAGGCTTATGTGAGGTTGGAGCATTCTTTGGCGCTGCTTCAAATGCTGCCTTGAAAGTTGGAGAATGCTACACGAGGTGGCCTGTCCATCACCGTTAAGTCCCTGGCTCAGCTCAGGTCCAACCTGAGCCAACGCTGGCTGAAGTCCAAAGCTAAATACCATCTGCCCATGACTAACAGTGGCAGCAACAACTGGGTCCTCTCACCCTTTCCCTTGAGCAGAGGTCAAGGCTGAAACTTTCAAGTGACTTCTCTTGCTGAGACAGGGCCTTCTCCTTGCCCTTACTTTCAGCAGTTACTGTGGTTACAGGATAACTGAGGGCCGCTTGCTCCCCTGATGGGCTTCACGCCTCCATCCCTCCCACGAGGTTGTACCAGCAGCTCAAGGGTACAAAGCAGATGCCCGGTGACCCTCCAGCAGATTCAGTCGGGGACACCCGGGAGGGAGTCTGAGGCAGGCGCTGGCAGGAGCCTCTCCTTCCAGATGAAGACTTCAAGCTAATCAGATTAGGTTTTGCTGAATGTCACCAAGCAGCATAAGATGTCAGAGAAAACGGCCCCGTAGGCGTCACCCCACAGGCTCTGATTGGCCCAGAAGCATGCGCTTGGCTCCTGGGTAGAAGAGCAGCATCTCCTGACACACACGCAGAAGAAGCTATGTGTCACGGTGCGACAGGGAAGAATCAAAAGCTGAAGACCCAGATGCAAGACCTCCCTCAGCACCTGACCACTTACTTCCCAGCCAAGTCAGGAGTCTACACATGGTGGCTCACAGGCCAAACCCATCCACCACCCGTTCTTAGAAAGTTTTATTGATATGGAGCCACAATCCTTAGTTGATGTGTCATTTGTGGCGGCTTGCACACCACAGTGGCCGAGTGTAGTAGTTGTAACAGAGACAGCATAGCCCACAAGGCCAAAAATAATTACTGTCGAGTCATTTACTGAAAAAGGTTGCCAGCCTATGTGCCGTTGGACACCTCATGCACGTTGCTTTGTACCTTGGAATGTCAGTGTCTGTTCTCCTGAAGATGGGAACCGCATTACCATCTGTCCTGCCCATCTCAAAGGGTTGTCAGAATCCCTTTCATTCATTACACCATCATACTAACGACAACAATTCTTTGAGCCCTTAGCATTTGCCAGCCCCTAATAGACGCACTTTGCCTGGATTATTTCATTTCATCCTTACAACAGGCCCAATGAGGAAGCTAATTTTATAGATGAGGATACTAAGACTCCTGAGACTCAGAGAAGTGAAGGGTGTTGACCAAAATGACACCTCTAGTAAACGCTGGACCTGGGGTTTGATCCAAGCTCCTAACACATCCGCCTCCCCCATTTCCGCTTTCAGGTCTGCTTTCATTTCGTGGGTCACAAGATGCCACGAAATGACAGATCTGAGCCCTGCACCCTCTGACCTGTCTCCCTGCTCTCCCTCCAGCCCGGCCCCTCTCTTTCCTTCTATTTTCTCTCTCCTAAGATTGCCAAGAAGAGTTGCTATCTTTGGTTTACTTAAAAAAAGAGAACCATACAAAGCCTGCTTCTGCTCAGCTGGTAAGCAAAGCGCTACGATATGAGGCCACCTCAGCTGTCTATCTGCATTGCATTCTTACACAACACTTCACACTGCTAAGTAGGAAAAACAAGAAACCAAAAACCTCTAAATCAGAGAGAGTAACACTTCCAGAATAAAGATGCAAAGTTTGGGGTGTGATTTAGAAAAAGAAAATGTTTGGGCCCCAGAACAAGGAGCCCAGTTAGAAGCAGGATTCTCTGCCAGGAATGTAAGTTTACCAAGTCAAGATTCTCATTTGATCCTCACAAAAAGGCAGTGAGGTTGGCAGGTTTATTGCTCATTGGCAACTGAGATACAGAGAGGCCAAGAAACTTGCCTGAAGGTACACAGCCAGTAAAGAGCAGAGCTGAGAATGAAAACTAAGTCCTTGACCACCATGAGTTAGGGACACCAGAGACATTAGAGACTGATGTCAAAAGTTCCTGTACCAATCATTACAGAAGCAAGAGTTTTACCCACATGCTATATAACGCCTAAAAAGAAGGCTCTACTCTTGTAGCCAGGAGAAATTCCTCTCCTCGCTCCACAGACCCGAAAGCTGGGATTCCATGGCTGTGGGAACTGGCCAAGGTTTCCAGGTGGAGGGAACTCTTGTGTTTTTGGTCATCCCATACATCTCCCTTCTGGAAACTGCCCTTCACGAGAATCTGGTGGGCCTGTCAATCACAAGGCCCCACCTTCCCTACCAGGGGTGGGCATCTGACCCTGGCTGGTGGCTCATCCTAGAATTGATGAGCACCTCCGGGGAGGCTCTATGACCCACACAGAGCTGGTCAGAGCCCTTCTGGGGAGGAATGGCAGTGCTCACATCACTGAGATCCTGACCTGCAGGGAGGACAGAAACCTAGCGTTGGCGTTGCTGAAGGCCATGTCTGCCACTCTGGAGAAAGGCCACCTGAGCATGACATAAACCCAGAAGGAAAGTACAGGGAAGACTCGGGCCAGTAACCTCATTGCCATTCTGGATCCGGATCTAATGGAAGCTTACGCCATCCCTTACATCGACCAATGTGTTCCTTGTTTTTTGAGTTTGCTCATTTTAACAAACTAATTTGAGTTGGGATTTCCTTATTTGCAACCTACAGAATCCTCATGCATGTTGCTTCCCCCAGAGTCACCATTCCTAGAGCACCCCCACCAGCAAGTGACGATGTGACGGCTCATGGATTGTAGCATTAGGGGCCGACGAAGTCATTGGAGGTGATGGGAGTGGGGCTGTGTGGTGTGAACTCGTGTGTGGTGCCTGCCCATGTGTCCTTGCATGTAGATGTTTGTGAGCTACACTCCTCTTCTGCAGAGACAGACAACTCCACGGACTCCCGGCAGTCTGTTTTAAACAGGTTCAAACAGCACAGGTTCAAAGCGAGAGAGTTTACCATCAGCTTAAAAACCCCTGCTCTGGGGAAGACATATGAGAACCAGATGTGTATACCCCTTGACGCAGGGAGGTCACAGAGGGAAGGAGCTGGGAGTGGCCGAACCCCTCACCCCCCCCCCCCACACACACACACACTTTTCATAAGTGTCAGGCTTCTAGAAAGGCTCAGGGATGCAACAGGGCCCCTCAGGCTGGGCTTAATCTGGGACTCTTGGTTATCACAGGAAGATGACATGGGCAGCATTCTGAAGTCCCCAGTCAAGGACAGGAGTAACATAATCCTGTAGGGGCTCCTCAGCTTGTCCCAGAGCCTCTGTCAAGCAGGGTGAGGGGTCAGAATTCTCCTACAGAGTCCATCAGGCAAAAAAGACCACCAACAGGGACCCTGGCCTCCAAGCTGCCATAGTATCTAAGATGTAAAAACCATGTCACTTCCCAGGACCGTGAAAGCAGCAGCCATGACTGTTCTCCTGAGCGCCAGAATCATAAATACATCCCATAAACGTCGACTTGGAGCCGTGCCTCCTGGGTGTCTCAGAGGCACTGCAATCAGCCAAGTCCCCAGCTGGTATCACCATCAACACACACGTGCACACACATGCACGTATACACCTCACATGCATGTGCACGCACACGGGCACAGACATGGTCCAAGAACTCCTGGCCGTCACTTTCCACGGCTCTTTCTTTGTAATCACTCGTCTCGTGGGGCCCACCTCCCTCTGAGAGTGGCTTTTCCACCCCGCCTGTGCCTTCCAGGGACGGCCCACGTGACCTCCTGGGCCCCCTGGTTTCCTCACTGGCCTCCCTGCCTGCGCCCTGGTGCTGCGTCAGCCCTCTCCCCCCGAGCAGAGCAGTCCCATAGAGGGACGCAGGCCTGCCTCTCCCACACGCAGACGGAACCAGAAGGGGTCACGAGAGTGTTCCCCTGCCACTCTGGCCACTCCTCCTGTGACCTGCGTGCCTGACAGCCTTCCCTCACCTGATCTCCCAAGCATGCAGATGTGCACACACACATCTACATGTAAGGACACCCGCACGCCGCACACACACCTACACTCACACACAAGTTCACACTACACAGCCCCACTCCCATCATCTCCAATGACTCCTGTCGCCCCCTAACACTGCAATCCATGACCTGTCACATCGTCCTAAGACAGGTTCCCCCCAACACTGCATGTGCCCCATCACTCCTCACCGCCCGGGACACTGACGTGACCCAGTATGTGGCCGACACCACTGAGCGCCACACACGGGACACTCGGGACAGGATCTTTACCCTCACAGCAGGGAGGTGAGGCAGCACTTCCTCACCCACACGTCACAGCTGGGAAGTGAGCCCCACGGAACAGGGAGGACGGATGGAGCCAAGCTCTGCCCGCAGGCCTCACTCCAGTGCCCTCAAACACTGCGCACGGCCACACTGCCTTCCCGGGAGCCACCGCACAGGCTGGGGTGTCAGAAGCCACCACGGCCCTGGTCCCCTTTGCCCATGTGCCATCGCTCTCGTCCTCACTGGCTTCTCACTCAGAGCCACGTGCTCACCATGGTCCCTCCAGTGCAGGGATCGGGCACCGGCTGCTGTCACAGCCAGAGCTCTGCTTCTCAGGCAGAAGCAAGTTCAACCCCAGGGGACACTGGGCAGCACCTGAAGATGCTCTCAGTTGTCATGACTGAGGGCAGGTGCTGCTGCCATCTAGTGGGTGGAGGCTAGAAGATGCTGCTACCCATCCTACAGTGATGGGACAGCCCCACAACAGAGGATGACAGCCCAGTGTCAACGGGGCAGAGACTGAGCAGGCAGCTCTGGGCTGCAAGCTTCAGGGGAGGAAGCCTGGCCACCTTCTCACCACTTCCTCCAGTGTTTCCACACAGTGGATACTCACTCGTCTATTTAAAAAATAAACGAGGGAAGCCGGGATGGCTCAGCGGGTTAAGCGCTCACTTTGCAGCGCCGGGGACCGAGGATCGAATCCCGGCCCCGGCCCGTGCGGACCCACATGCTGAACTGGGAGCTCCCCCAGTTCAGTTCTCTCTCTGTCTCTCTCTATCTCTCTCTGTCAAAAACAATAAAAAAAATAAAATAGGTAATAAAAAATGAATGAACAAATTCCTCTAAATGCCCACTGTGCTCTCCTGTCCCCAAAGCAGGTCCACAGGTCCTGCCCAAAGAAGAAGCCACATCACCAAGGTCCCTCAGGTAGGAGGCAAAACAGGTCTGACCGCAGCCCAGACACCCCCCACCCACCCCCCTACCCCTGGCACCTGTGCCCAATGACAAGCCCCAGGTGACCTCCTGGGGTGGTTTCCAGGAGGAAACTGCATGAAGGGGTCCACACAAGTGGGTGCGTGCCAGCGTATCTGATGTCACAGCGAGGCCTCATGCCCGTGTTCAGACCAGTTGGCCTACAGGGCGCTGCCCTGCTTCAAAGGTCATCAACACGGGGACAGTATGAATGATGAGGGTGGTGATGAAGCCAACCCTGACCACAAGAGTCCCAGGAAGACATTCTCGATTTCAAGAACTCTACTGAGGCACAGAGAGGGCCCTCAGCACCGACATCCAGACGTCTGGACGGCAGACAGGTGGCCCACCAAAGTGACCGCTCTGGAGATGACCCGCCTGCTTCCACGGCAGAGCTCAGACGGGACCGCTGGGTAAGTCCCACTCTGGGCCAGGTGACCGGCTGGTGCAGTCACGGGCCACTGGAGTCAGACTTCTCAAGAGACAGAGAGAAAGGGAAAAACAACATGGCATTTTCACTTCCAAATGAGGACAGTGACCTCACCGGCTGAGAGCCGGCCAGGAAAGCAGTTTTCCTGGTCTAACCAGCAAAGTTGACTTCAGAACAGGGTCCCTGGTAATGTCAACCATTTCCTTGGAGGCAAAAGTGATGGGCATGGGGCTAAGGAGCCATGTGGAGAGTTGTGACCCAATGTCCCTGGCTCACCACCATCACTGACCACAGTCCAACGCCCAGAGGAGAAATCCATACAGTAACCCAGGGGACAGTCAGAAGCCTTATCATTTTCAAAATAGGTCTTGAGTTTTGTTTTGTAAAATCAATGTATCAATAATTAGCCCAAAGAGACCAGTAATTAGTGGCAGTTATTAAATTCATAGGCTTCTCTGGAATCAATAAAAAATAAAAAGCGCGACTTCTTCCTGGTTTTAAACACACACACACATGCAGACACCGCGCTCTGATGTGTGCAGCTACCTGGGGGCAGCGCTCAAATCAACAGAGGGCCTCCGAGGGCAGGCACTCAGGGTCCTCAGACTTGCCCTGAGTTGTGGCTGTCCAACACCTGGCCCCCGTCCTGGTGCCCTGACAGACAGCAGTCACCTGGGAAGTCGGAGGGGAAAGGAGGTGGGGACAAAATGACCCAAATGACATAATCAGCTCCTACCAAACTGACCACCACCCTCCTGTCCCCTGGCACTCAGGTCCTGCCTGCCCACCACGAGTTTAGCTGTCAGCGCCCTGTGCTTCTTCCACACTGGCTGCTCCAGGGAGAAAGCCCTTCACTCGCCGTCTTAGCCTGCAGGCTCCTCCGGCTTCAGGCCCGGCTCAGCGGCCTTCTCTGCCGCTGGCACCGAGGCGGTGTGGCCTCTGCCTGTGCCCTCCCATGGCTCCCGTTAGTCTCTCCTGCTAGACGGGCTGTCCTTCGAGGACGAGAGCCCTGCCTGTTCACCTCTGCATCTCAGGACTCGGCTCAGGGCTTGGCACATAGTAGGTGCTCAATATTCATCTGTTTCACTGATAAATTTCAGTATCTACTTCACTAAACCCCTGAACCACATTTTTAACCATGAGCCATGTCTATACTACCACTACTAATAGCTGATACCGTCTCAATATTTACCACGTGTTACATTACGAGTCAGCATGCTAAATAATTCTCCCAACAACCCTCCACGGCAGCCCTACTTCACAGGGTGAAACTTGGGCTCCAGAGAGGTGAGGCAAGGAGCTCAGGGTCACAAGGCTAGTGGGCGCCAGAGCTAAAGACCCAAACTCTTACCATCACTGTGCCAGGTGTGGGCACACATCAGTCATCTGTGGGCCACTCTCAACCTTTTTACTGCATCGACCTATGTTAACATTTCCTTAATAGTTGTCTTTAAATTGGGCCCACTTTTTCACATTACCTTATCCTAAGTAATAGGATCTCAAAATTCACACCTTTGATGGGTTCATTTTGTTTTCTAAAGCTCAGTCAAGTAAGTATAATTATGGAAATAAAAATACCCCCACCCCCGTATAGTATGAGAAACTGCCCTACTCTCCAAACCTGGGAGCAGCTGAGTGTCATAGAGCCTCTGTGGCCAGCTCAGGACAGACTAACTTGCAGCCTATCCGGGGCACATGACTGGATTCGGAGGACATATACTGAATCTGATCCATATAGACAGGGTACGCACTGGGTAACTGGGCAGGGGGGCAGGGGAAGGATACCACACGATAAAACACAACACATCCAACAGGGCAGCTCTGGTATCTGCTCCCAGTAGAAACAGTACCTCCATACCTCTCCCCCAGCGCTCACCTGGCAGCGGGCCTCTCCACCCACTTCACCTCTGCAGATGGCTGTGTACTTCAGAGCTGGCCAATCGGGCCATCGCTCTCCCCAGCAGGAGAAACTGACTCTGGGCTGGGCACACACCTGGCCCCAAATGAGCCAATGAGAGAAGTCTCGGGCTATGGAGAGCCCCGATGCTCTGTCTTTCGTGCTGGACATAAGACTGGGACGCTGGGGGGCTGAGGCAGCTGCGGCCATCACGTGCCTGTGAGTGGGAACTCTGCTAGTGCAAGGCCCACATGGGGGTTGGAGGGTGGACGCTGGATCCAGCCACGCCTGAAACAGCATCGACCTGGCTCTTGTGATCCCATGAATCCCTTTCTGCTTTAGCCAGTTGGCATCAGATTTTCCGACACCTTCCCATGCAGAACCCGACATGAGGCACAGCCCCTCCAGAAGCGCTCAGGGCATCAAAGCTTATGTTTAATATTTGGATGATAAAAATAGGCCTAGAGGAGTAGGCTGATAAAAACTGTTCAGCTGAGTAAGCATGCAGAAACTGAAGGATCGACTATTGTGACTACATGCATCACTCTTCCCTTCTCTTAAGCATAAGTGAGTTGACCTGGAACAAAAAAAAAATGACAGGGGAGTTGTCTTTTCATGCCACTAACTCGATGAATGGTGTGACAGGCCATGTATGCACCCCCTAAGGACAAGAAAGCACAGTCGATGAGGACAAAGGTGTTTGCAGCCGGGTGTCACTCAACGACTCTGCTTCCAGTCAATTACCTAGAAACAGCACGTTTGCAAGACTGAGTGAAGCTGGAGCCAGAGCAAAGCCACGGCCTGCTTGCTCACTTCTGTGTGAAACCAGCCACTTCCCACTTCATAAGAGCTTCATGTCTCTCCCAAAGTTCTCATGTGGGTAATCCTTGTCTGTCCCTCAAAAGACTGAGCAGGCCGAATTCTTGATTCATTCATATGGGTGGCGATGCAAAGGCAAGAACAGCCGTGGGAGAAGGGAGTCAAAGAAGCAGGAATAAACACACTCCATGTGAACTTCACCACCCAGAATAAGACAACCCCATGATTAAAAACCAGCCAGATGCTCAGACTGCCCGTACGGCTTTCAAGTGCCAGCCCATTTCAAAGTGAGACGTTTAAAAAATATCATCAACCCAAAAGGAGCACACGCTCCCAGTGTGATGGAAATACTATTTAGTAAATAGTACTAAATCTTCCCAAAGTTGTAATGCTGGGCGGAAGGAGAGCTGTAACAGCTAAAAGCCTCAGATCCATACCAGCAGGATTCCCACGCACACCTTACAGATCCGCATTACATTCCAATCCACCATTGCACAGGTTTTCTTTTTGTTTTCTTTTTTCTTTTTTTTTTTTTTAATTATATTTTATTGTTCAATTTAATGGGGTGACATTAGTTGGTAACAATTAGATAGTTTCCCGATGTACAACTCCACATCACATCACCCATGCATCACATTATGTGCCCAGCTCCCAGAATCAGGTCTCCCTCCACCACCATATATCTAGTGCCCA